>QRDG01000233.1:195393-301960 GCA_012064385.1 Puccinellia tenuiflora | reverse complement strand
CGCCAAATGTCGTGGTGTGGACATATGCCTAAGTGTAGGCTTGTGAGGTGTGGGAGAAACTGACACAGCCGGCGGCATCTGTAGGCGGGATTGGGCACAAGCATGCACACTAACACACGATGTACCTAGGTTCGGAGCCCTCATGGTGAGGTAACACTCCTACTCCTGCTGTGTTCTTGCTTATTCACGGTGGACAGGTTACAAGCTTGCTCCTTGAGCTGTATATGGGCGTCCGGCTAGAGCGGCCGGGTAGAGTAGTCTAGGGTTTCCAGGAAAAAGCCTCTTGGGTCCTCTTCTTCTATCTGGCCCCCCCCCCCCCTATATAGGGCTGAGGAGGTGTTGTACATGTGTGGGTCCATCTCATTACACACTGACTGTGGGGGCCGACTGCCCGACCCGGACTCGGTGGGTCCGGCTACAGTCTTCTTCCTTCCCACAGTGTTCTTCCATCATGTATAGTGGGCGCCGCACGGTATGGAGGCGCCGCTGTCGGGGACGTGCGAGGCCGGGTGGCGCGCTTCTAGTCTGGTCGGCTCCAGCCCCGCCGGGTGCGGGTCAGTGTCGCAATTAGCACGCTCCGTACTGTGGCGACGTGGAGTCTGGCGGCCGCGTCGTGGGCGACGTGGGAGGTGTACTCCCCCATGCTGTCTTGTCGGCGACCCTGGCCGGCTGGTGGCAGCCGGCTTTGAGCTGGTCCGGCTGAAGGATCCACCCGTATACGTCCAGCCGGATGCCTTGAAATCTTGTCTTGTAAGCTGCTATGACCACCCGAGGGTCATCCCCCCGACAGTTGCCATCCACGTTCGCCACGTGTAGGGTTAGATCTTCGCCGTTCCGCACGATGCCAAATCAAGGGCTTGGATTCACCTACCCTATGGGATAAATAAAGATGTACCGGTGATGGACGGGGAAAATCCCCATTCTCACCGTCCAAGTCCATCTTCCTCCTTGCGCCCTGCCACCATTCTTCCAGCCAAGAGAAAGAGAGAGAGCTCGGTTCCTCCCCCATGTCGCCATGATGAAGAAGACTAGTGGGAGGAAGAAGGCGTCGGGGACCGCCGCCGCCGCCGACGGCGCCACCGCAGGCGATCTGAAGAAGATCCATGGCGACTGGCAACGGTCCTCCGTGACCGAGCGCCAGCTGGAGGTGTTGCGCCGCGACGGGCACTTGCCGTCGCTGGAGACGATGAAGACACGGGCGCCCGGCAACGAGGTAACTCCCCGTCCCAAAGATGGCGAACGCGTCTGCTTTGTCGACTTCGTGAACAGGGGGTTCGCATTCCCTGTTCACGAATTTTTCCGTGGTTTGATGTACGCCTACAGCGTGCAACTCCATGACTTCACCCCCAACGCCATCTTGCATATCGCTTGCTTTATCGTCCTGTGCGAGTGTTTCTTGGGGATACACCCGCACTGGGGATTGTGCCAACGCATTTTCAACGTGAAGCGCAACGCCGGCGCTCGCGGTGTGTACCCCGTCGGCGGCTTCGGGATCCAGACCTGCGGAGACATCGACTACTTCAACCTAAAGCATCTCGAGTCTGCGCAGAACTGGAGGAAGAAGTGGTTCTACGTCTCCGACACCTGCAAGCCGGGGCAGCTGTATGGAGTGCCGCCGTTCCGAGGCGGCATCATTGTGAAGAAGAACTCTTGGTCACACCGACCCGACGCCCGAGAAGCCAACGAGGCGACTCCTCTAGTTTCTCGCGTTTCTGCACTGCTGAAGACTGCTGGCAAGAAGATGAACGGAGTGCACCTGATTGCCACATTCATTAAAAGGCGCGTGCACCCTATCCAGGCTCGGGAGCACCCGCTGTATGAGTATGCAGGTGCTGTGGATGCAACACGCGCATTTGCAGAAGAGTTGTCAACGGATGAGATCGAAGCCCGCGTGTGTGCTCTGACCATGCTGAAGGTTGGTGAGCCGCACGTCTTTGACCCTCCTGTTACCCCCTCTTCAACACCAGCCACGCACCGCTCGTCTTCAAAGACCATTACCTCGAGTCCTCGAGCTCGAGCTCTCCACGCGCGTACCGGCCCGGCGTTATCTGGGCTAGCGAGCTAGCTAGCTAACGTATGAGCCTGTCAAAAAAAAAAACTAGCATATGAGCCGGCGTACGCGGGGCATACACGGCGTACCGCGTAACCATTGCGTATGCGGTGCGAACGCGGGCTCCTGCGGAGCGTCCCGCTTGCATCCTGAATGGTACCCGCATGGCCGCATGTCCCAATCCGACATGACGCCATTGCCGGCTATGTCCGGCACTTCCAAACCGTTCACTGTGGGAGTGTGGATTGGGGCTGACGTGGGAGCGCCGGACCATGTATTAGGCCGCACCAGTAAATTTGCCGCTGTTGGGGACACGGCTGGATGAGGGTGAGCTCAACAGACTTGACCACTATCTGAAACTCCAAAACTGACCTTATTAACGGAGGATCTGGACGCTCCCTTCCCCATCGCCTCCGTCTCCGACCAAAGGAGCACCGCCATGAAGAGGAGAAGCACACCGCGGCATCTCCCTCCCGGCATAAAGCCGACGACCAGCATCACGCCAGAAACCTCCACAACGGGAGAAACTAAACCTACCACTACCTCTAATATATACAGCCCTAGCACCGGCGCCGCTCGTCAGCCTCCTCCAGCCGGCATCGCCGCCAGGAAGGGCGTCGGATAGGCCCGGATCTCCGGAGCCGACTCTCAAGGTACTGTAGATAGACGAGAGGGGAGAAAGGGGAAAGTGAGGCTCATACGTCGCTGAGTTCTCGACTATTGGGAGGAACATTCGGAGCGCCGCTGGGGATGCTCTAAGACGTGGCGTCATGCTAACCTGATCAACGTTTTGGCATGTGATAGAACTTGAAGCAAACAGAGACCGGGTAGCAGTGATCATGCTGAAACCAGTGACAACTGACAAGTACATGGAAATGCGTTCTACAATTGCTATTTACAGTTTCATTGACCATGATACAATTACAAACAGCCCACAACGTCATGAACCTGCATCTGTTATGCCCAGGTTCCAATTCCAAGCCAACACCAAAACTGCAGCAGCGGCATTGTGGGTTTACATTTTTGCACACTGCACTTCTGGGGGCAAAAGAAGGATATCTATTAGTTAACAAGAAACGACTGCAAATTCAGGAGAGAGAGAGAGAGAGGTACATTAAGATTTTGAGACGCGGTGAATTATAGATACTGCAATTGTACAACGTGCTAGGATAAGCTACACAAAAGGCTCAACATAATTTTGCTAGCAGACAGTTTATTGGTCGCTACAGAGATTAGCAGTAACGCACCTCCAAAAGGATCAGGTGAGAGATCTGCCAGCCCATTCACGATCCCTCTTTTTTAGCTTCGCTTGCATCTTATTAAACTTCTGTTTTCCTTTCTCCAGAAGAGGATCAACCACTACATAGTCATTCGGATCATCCTTCCTAGTCATACCATCCTGTAAAGACAAAATTAGCTCATGCATCTATTTCCCTTGTGTGTATGTGTGTGCGGCAAAAGAAAGCGGAGGATGCCAGCCTACCTTCGAAGATTCCAGTGCAAAAGTAAGACGGTTGGCGTGCCACTCTTTGCCCTCACCATCTTCTGCCTTTGTTTCTGTATTAGCAGGCTTGTTGCTAAGAAAGGAAGCCTTGAACTTCTGTAACTTCGCTAAAGTCTAACAACAAAAATCAATGTTTCAGAAACAGTTAGGCTCAACTTGAAGTACAAAAATTGGCAGATAGAAGACATGCCAGCTGCAATATGAATATGCATGATCCATCTTGTAATGGCACAGAGGAACGTGGTGATGAGAAATTAAGCAGAAAAATAATACCTCCTCTTCACGACCTTGGAGGCTACGTTTTCTCTGTTTCTTCAGATGTTTCTCTTGTTCAGCTGGATTTAGCAGTTGTAAATTATCATCTCCTCTGGACATCCTTTCAGTATTGGCTTCAGAGCCAATACCTTTTTTCTTCAAGGATAGTTTCCGTGTTTTCGATAACTGGTGATCATCGTCATCATCATCTTCATCATCACTCCTGTGTACATTATCTACGCATTGTTAATAACTTCAGAACTGTTGGATTAGAATTTCTACACAGTACTGTTTAAAGTTCAAAGTGTTTCAGACATGCAGACACACACAAGACTCTTCCTCCAGTACCATATGATAAGTTAGATTAAAAAAGAAGAAAGTCCATTTTTCACCCCTGAACTCTCTGAGAAGTTCACTTTTTGTCCTAAAACTTTTGTTTGGTCTGAAACAAACCATGAACTTTTGGAAAAGTCCATATCACATTTAACTCGAGAAATACTCTTGTGTGGGCAACATGAAGCGCAAAAAAGGGTAAAGCAGGCGCAACTAGCGGGTCAGCTTAAGAGGGTGAAGCGATGGCACAGTACACATCACCATTTTCGTTGGGTCAGACAGGTTGTCAACTTTTTCAAGAGTTCAAGGTTCCTTTCGGACCAAACAGAAGTTTTAGGATGAAAAGTAAACTTATTCAATAGTTCAGGGACGAAAAGTGGACTTTCTTCATTTAAAAAAAGGACAGACCCAGTGCTAGAAGCTCCCACACAAGGTGGGGTCTGGGGTAGGATTATACGAGGCAGGCCTTACCCCTGCACGGTGCACTGCACTGCAGAGAGGCCGCGTCGAACCCAGGACCTCTTGGCACAAGTGGGGAATACTTCACCACTGTGCCAGGCCTGTCCTTCTGATAAGTTAGATTACGTATGTTTTATTTAATACATGGTACCCCTGCTACCGAGAAGAATTATAACTGCAAATGTGCAGAACCAAACTATTTATTAAAATGGCAACATAATGAAAAATAAAGATATTATTTGCAATAGGATTATGTTACAAGAGTACAGACTCACATAGTTCATTGCCATTCAGAATGGTTTACATTCCTGAGTAACTTAGTGCTAATTACCAAGTATGAATACTTGTGAGTGGTGAGACACTTCACACTTACTACCTCCATTCCACAATATAAGATGTTTAGGCTTTTTCCACATTCACATGTATACATATGTATCTAGATACATTTTAGTGTATATGTCCACTCATTTTAGTCCGAATCTAGACAATATGTGAAACACCTAAAACATCTTATATTTAGAAACAAAGGGAGTACCACTTAAGTTTTCAGAAAATGATCAATTAGAATTAAAGTAAAGAGAACAGGACCACATGGATATATAGGAATACTACAGGTTGTTATTCAAGAGAATAGATGCTCCAGTCGCTCAAGACATCATAACGATAACCTACATGTTTAAACTAAAAGACATTTCTATCGTTACTAATAGATATATGCAAAATACAATCCTACCACATAGGGAATCAGGAACATATAAATAAGGTAGACAAAATCACAGAACCTGCGAGCTGGTAATTCTTTATCCTTCTGATGAGATTTATCTGTACCAAAGAGGGTAGAAATAATTTCTTAGTTTTCAAGCTTATGTGTAGAAATTATGTGACATCAGTCAAAAAAATGCAAGTAGCTGCAGGAAATTGCATATCCTGCCTCTCATTAAGTCTGTCATGCTACAGTACATGGCTGAACAGAAGTGTTCAAGATATGGAAAACTGTCTTAATAGACACTGGAACAGTGAGTTTACCTTTCCTGGATTTTTCACTATGCCGTATGTCCCCAAGCTCCCTACGTTTTTTTAGAATTCGTGAACGCATCCTGTTGTCAAAATCCTCCTCATTCTCGTCTTCAGGAGAATCATCATTTTCTGGATCATGCTCTGGCTCTCTGGAGTCAGCTTTTTTCGAGATTAAAGCCTCCCGGATAGATATAACAGTTTCATTTTTCTTCTTCTCCTCCTCCTTGGACTGTATGGTTGGAATAAACACAACGGTGTCAAACTTTCACAAGGTCTATAACTATTTAATATTAAACAAGTAGCTTTTAATATAAAAAAACCTGACCAGAGTCCAAGATACAACTGATGTCCTAAACTGGCAGGGATAATCAATAAAAGACAAACCACATAGAAACCAGTCCAACAAAGCACTCTGATAAAAACATGCTCATTACGTAGCTAGAAGTGTGTTAAATAGAGAATGCTAGAAAAAAATGATCCCATTTTGTGACTGTCCTGGAAAATATGGTTCCGAACCAGCATAAGCATAATCTTCACAGGTACAAGGATAAGCTTGACAAAGTAGAAAATATGGCAACAATAATTCCTGGTGTAAGATGGTATACGCAGTATAGAATGCCATGAATGCCAGTTAGATAAGGTCTCTCCAGGATTCTGTTAGTGTGATATGTTTGCTAGCAAATGATTGGTCAACGTCCTACAGATTTCTTCGACTAAAAGTGATACAAGTCACACAAGGGATAATACTTACCAGTTGTTCAACCTGTGGTTCCACTTTAAGAAAACGGGGATCATCCAGCACATCATGGATACTTTTTATTTTGTCCTGAACAAAGGAAGCTGCCTCATTCTCCTCTTCTTCTACTTCATCTCCAAAGGAGAGGACGTTAAGTTGCCTACAGAACGAATGGACATGTCAAAACAAATCCAACATCATTACCCTATTTTGTCAAGGACAATAGGTTCCAGCATGCAGAGCACATACTTAACAGCTTTCTTTTTTGATTTACCCTCAGCATCAGCTTTGGCAGAAGGCTGAACCTTCTTAATTTGCCTTGGAACTATATCATCGAATGGGTTCCAGAGTACCTACAGAAGCAGAAACGCACGAAACTAGTCAATAGCTAGCTAGGCTTCACAAGCAACAATAAAACAAACAGACGAATTTGTCTATCGCAATAGTACCAAAAGAAACCTAAAGATCAAAAAACATGAGGGGGAAAGCTACCTCAACCGAAAGAATTTTCTGTGGGTACACAGGTCGATCATCTTTATCGGTCTCGATATCAGCCAAGGCCAGAAGGTTGAAGACAGAATCTCCAGTGACCTGAATGCAAACAAACTCACCAAGTCAACCATAATCACCACCAGCAAACCAAATGTGTTACAGCGAGATATACACAATGGCACTCAAGCTAGACAGCGTACCTTCCCGAAAATAGTATTCTTCTTATCAAGCCAATCACAGCGGTCCAGGGTAATAAAGAACTGGCTTCCATTCGAATGAGGTGTGCCAGCATTGGCGCACGCCAATAAACCCCTGTGATTAAACCTCAGGCGCGAGTGGAATTCATCGGAAAATGGGGCTCCATATATGCTCTCACCACCTGCAAAATGATATCAGACAACCGTCAGGTTCACTTCAGAGCACCACAAATTCACCAATCGCACTTATGGCTCAAAAGTCAAAAAGATAGTTAACCAGGCACAAATTTTCAAAATATTGAGTCACTAATCGGTAAATTGAACCAACATCCACGATTCAGTTTGGTATAAAGACTAATAGCAAAATCTGGAATAAGAAACCCTAGATAGTCTGATTAGGGTTTAGGATCTCACCAGTGCCGGAGCCGGTGGGGTCACCACCCTGGATGAGGAAGGACTTGATGATGCGGTGGAAGAGGGTGCCGTCGTAGTAGCCCTCCAAGCATAGCTGAACGAAGTTGCGCGTGGCCTTAGGAGCCTCCTTCGCCCACAGCTCAATGTCGATTGGGCCGGCCGTTGTCTGCACCACCACCTTCCCCTTCGTCGGCGGCTCCAGCACGTACACGGACGACATCTTGCCGACCTCCTCTTCGTCGCCGGTCGCCGGCCGCCGCCTCAACTCTCGCGCTCCGGCAGGTCGGCCTGTGCCGGTGGTTGTGGTTCGGGTGGTCCGGTTCGTACGGGTCCTGTTTGAGCTCGATTCGAGAACCGCCTCCACGGCTCCACCAGATCTCCAGTTTCCAGGGGAAGGGAGTCGGACCTGTTTGCATGCGAGGAAAACGTACTTCTGTTTACATTTCCTTAATACGGATACGTAATTGTGTTCTATCCTTGATAGCATCTCGTAGGGCACATTGTGTGTGTGTGGTCTCCAAATGTTTTTTTTCAATAAAGGAAATATATTAATATCAAGAGCATACCGATTACACCCGGGCTCTGTAACAACATAATGTCAAGAACAAGTCGAGACATCAAGAATGCACACAGCCAACAGAACAAAAGAAGAAAAAAAAGGAAACAACGCCCTGCCAAAATGATCAACTACTCACATCAACAGAAAACAATCACCACCATTAGCAACACCCAGACTCCAAAAGAGTTCTCCGTAAGCGACGCCTCCAGAAAGGAAACAGTGCATAAACGTCGTCGTCATCATGGGTTTTCACCCGGAAAAAGTCCGATTAATCTCCGACAATGCCTTCAACAAGGAAACGGTTAGAAATCCGTCATTGTCAGGTACAACCAGTGAAGGTCAGACCAAGAATTTTCACTCCGAAAATCGAGACTCGATACTCGAAGAGCACCACAAAAAGCAAAGTCATCCCGTGTTGCCGCCCCCACTTGTCGAGAACTGTGCTGCAAATTACCAATCACAGGCTCATAGTCACCACACGCATGGTTTGAAAGTGGACATCACCACGCGCTCAAAACCGTATTCACACAACGAGCTATGAAGCATCGTCTTCTTCCAAGGTCCTCGCCTCTGCTGTCACTTCGGGTTCTCAAACTCGACATGAGCAGTTGAGATTCTCTAGCCATCTAGGCGCATCTCTGAAAGAGCATTTCCAAAACCTTCCAAAACCCCATTGGTTTTGAGTGTTAGTTAACAACACTAGTGATCATCTAATGTGATGCTAAGTGCTGCAGGTTAATTGTCATAATATTACCCTAAGCATCTACCACCAAAAAGGGAAGAATTGGCAGAATTTATTTGCTGCAGGTCAATCCCAGGCCGGAGTCTCCGGCCCCTGGATTTTCCTGCCCTTCGCCAAGTTGTGGTGTGGCTCTGGTGTCCCTCCGGAGTACCACCGGAGGGTGCCCGGAGTCTCCGGCCTGTTGAGCTTCTTCGACAAAGTCTCCGCCCGGGTGCGGAGTCTCCGCCCACGCCGGAGTTTTCGGTCCCCTGACCGGAGTCTCCGGCTCTTCCCCAAGCGAGCGATGTGTGGTGCGGCTCTGGTGTCTGTCCGGAGGGACCCCAGAAGGAAACCGGAGTCTCCGGCCCACGCCGGAGTATCCGGCCCACTCAGACCGGAGTATCCGGCCTTAGTGGACTCCAACGGGCAAATTTCTCCGAGGGGTATAAATAGTTAAATACCCCTCCACCTACCTCAGGACAGCTAGCTCGTCCAGCATTTAAGAACCCTAATATCTCAGAGCTCAAAATCGATAGATCTCCCAATTCCTCCATCCAAACTCGTTGATCTTTGGAGGATTGAAGGAGAAGACCCGGATCTACATCTTCACCAAGCCGTTCTTCATTTCCCCCTCATTCACTTGAGGATTTCGTTTCTAGGGTTAGCATTGTGTTACCCTAGAATTCTTGTGCTTACTACTTGTTGTAATTGTGACAGATGTGTTGATTTGGGAGCCCCCAATTAAGTTGTGGGTGTGTGCCCCAAAAACATTGTAAAGGCTCTGGATTCCGCCTCGAAGGATTCCAATAGTGGAAGGTGAACCAAACCCTTGGGTGCGGTTCATCGGAGAATAGGGTGAGGCCTTTGTGGCATCTTGAGTAGGCCTCTTGTGGCGAGCTCACACCCCTCCAACGAGACGTACTCCCTTAACAAGGAGGAACTCGGGAATACATCCTTGTCTCCGCGTGCTTCTACTTTCGGTTATCTCTTTCCCTTAGTTGTCTTTACTTGTATCGTTAATTGCCTAGTTGTTTTAGTTTGCTCTTCATATAGGTATATTCACCATAGTTGCATATCTAGAGAATTTACCTTTGTGTTAAGCCTAAAATCAAAAGGAATTAAAAAATTGGTGTAGCATCTATTCACCCCCCCCCCCTCTAGGTGCCCATACGATCCTTTCAATTGGTATCAGAGCCTTGGCTCTTAAGTTAGGCTTCACCACCTAAAAGAGTATGGGTGACGGTGATGGTGTTTCGGGTGGTGGCACTTCTCCGGTGTCCATGGATGATCTCAAAAATTTGGAAACAACCTTGATATCATCCATGAACACTCAAATGGAGGAGTTGCGTGCTATGATGCGGCAACTCTTGAATGTCGATAAGCCACCCGTCGCACCATCCCTAGAGGCTAATGCTTCTGTCGCGCATAGTGGGGAGGGCGAACAACTCACTAATGAATCCCCTCCTAAAATTGATAATGAGAAGGAGGAGTACCATGGTGTTCCATTTAAGTACTCCGTCAACCCACCTATCCCGCATCCTCATATAAACAATAGGGGTGATCCACCTAAATTTAATCCATCTTGTTTTTCTAACTGGCAATTTCTTATGAGATCTCATATCAAGAGCGCTTCGAGCGAGCTATGGAGAATCATCGAAGTTGGCTTCAAGGCCGTCGACCCAAACAACATGACAAGAAGAGAAGTTGTGGATGGTCAACTCAATGACTTGGCTCTCAACATAATTCATACCGCTGTGGGAGAAAAGCACATGTCTCACATCGAGCTTGCCACCACCGCCAAAGAAGCTTGGGATATTCTCACTCAAGAGTTTGCCGGTAATGAAAGCATGCAAAGGAATAGATTTGAAGCCTTGAGTAACCAAGCCGAGGGCTTTTTCATGATAGATGGTGAAGATCATGAAGAAATATATCGAAGACTCAAGACCCTTGCCACTCAATTTCGAGCCCTTGGTGCAACCTATGTGGATGATGCTTGGATCAAGAGGAAGTATGTGAGTGCCCTTTGGTCGTTCGAATCCACCAACTTGAAGAGTCTCCAAGGAAGACACAACTATCACCTCATGTCATCTAATGAAGTCATGCAAGAGATGGCGGCATACAAGGTGGCCGCCAAGAACGCCGAAGATACTCGAGCCCGAGCCATTGGAATGCATAGAGGATCTTCACTTGCGTTGAAGGCCAAGGTTGTGGAGCAAGACGATGATGATGAGGCTCAATAAGATGTGTCACATTGGGATCCCAAAGAGCTTCAAGATAATCTCAAGGACTATACGGCTCTCACATCTAAAGTCTTTTGGAAGAGTCCGTCCAAGGCAAGGGATTTTGTCAACAAGGCAAGTGGAAGGAAGGAGGGTGGCCAAAGAGTTCGTTCTTGCTACAATTGCCAAGACAAATATCACTTTATGGCCGAGTGTCCGTTTGAGAATTGAGAACTTCATGGAGGAAAGCTTGTTAGGAAGGACAAGTCAAAGGACACCCATAAGAAACCTTTCTTCAAGAAGAATGCCATCAACAAGAAGCCTCCGAGAATTTTATTGCTTGCTCAAGAAGAGTACTCATCCGGGGAAGAAGAAGAAGAGCCCACAAATGAAGTTGCCGCCATTGCTATTGCTTCTTCATCATCTCCTTCCCTATTTGAATCCCCCAATGAGAATGTCTCCAACTCCTCCGCAAGATGCTTCATGGCCAAGTCCACCGAGGTATCATCTCCCTCATCTCCTAAGGCAATGAGTAATTTGGATGGTGCTACAAGTCTTAAAATCAAAGAGGAAATAGTTGCTTTCGACCATTTTATCACTAACATGCAAGGTGAAACAAAGAAGCATGTTGAGGCTCTTATGAATCAATATGGTGAAGCTAAAGAAATGCTTGAGATCAAGGGTAAGATTGAAAGAGAGGATGCTATGGAAATTGCATCCTTGAAAGACAATCTTGAAGAAGAGCATGAGCTTAGAGTTTCTCTAAAGCAACAACTAGAATCTATAGAAGAATCAAATGATGTAATTGTTGCTAAACTCATTAAAGAACGTGACCATACAATTGCTAAATAGAAAGCATGTAAGAAAGAAAAGGTCGAGCTTGGTGTTGGTCATTCTAGACTAACCGAGGAGCTAGAGAAGCTTTCCAAGGCTCACAAGGCATTGGAGAGTGAACACTCTACCCTCACTAAGTCGTATGAACAACTTCAAGCTCAACCGCCTAAAAATGATGTGTCTAGCTCTTCCACGTCCATTACTTGTGATCATGCAATTATCATTGAGGAAAATGCTAGGTTAAAGATCAATCTTGCTAAGGCCATCTCCCTAGGTAAGAAACCATTTGTTACTTCACAAAAGGGGAGAGTTGGTCTTGGGTTTGTTGAGGAGGAAAAGGAGAAAGAAAGCTTCATGAAGGATGCTAGAGCCCCTCATGCAAAGAAGATCCCCCAAGCTAAGAAGGTCAACATTGCTAGTGGGAGTGCCACAAGGGGCAAAACCACTAGTGATGACTTTGCGGGAAAGACTAACCCCCACTACATTATATTTGTTGATTATTATGGGGATGTCTATGCTAAGTTTGTTGGTCCTAGAAATGTGCCTATTGCTCGTTCTATTTGGGTTCCTAAGAGCCTCGTTGCTAATAAAAGAGGACCCATTGAGAAATGGGGACCTAAATCAAAGCAATGATTTCTTGTAGGACTATGCTTCCGGTGGGTCAAAATGGGTGCTTGATAGTGGATGCACAAAACATATGACTGGAAGCAAGGAATTAATGACGGAGTTGAGACCAAATCTAAATGAAGCAACCGTCACTTATGGAGATCGATCAAAATCCGAGGTATTGGGCTTTGGCAAGGTGGTAGTCGCTAAGGATATCACCCTAGCGAATGTCATGCTTGTCAAAGACCTTGGTTTTATTTACTTTCCGTTCGTGCACTTAATAAGATGGGTTTCGCCGTCTTCTTTGATATTGATGTTGTGGTACTCTTGTGGAGCAAGACTCTAAAGGTCGCTTTCGTTGGGTACGTCGAGGATGATTTGTTCGTGGTTGACTTTTCGGGGAAAACCACTTCAAATTCAATGTGCCTATTCGGAAAGGCCGACAAGGGTTGGTTGTGGCATTGCCGCCTAGCCCATGTCAACATGAGAACTTTGCAAAGTCTCCACAAGGGTGGACACATTCTCGGACTAAAGAAGATATCTCTTTTGCCAAAGATCGTATTTGTAGGGCTTGTGTTGAAGGCAAGATGCATGATTCTCCCCATCCTTCCAAGACTATTATTTCATCCAAGAGGATCTTGGAGCTCCTCCATGTGGATCTTTTTGGTGCCGTTCCCGAAGCAAGTCTAGGTGGGAAGAAGTATTGCTTGGTGATTGTTGATGACTATTCAAGATTCACTTGGGTTTATTTCTTCAAGTCGAAGAGTGAGAACCAACAAACCTTCATCGACTTCTCCATTGAAATGCAACGTCAACACAATGCCCCCATATTGGCAATTAGAAGTGATAATGGCTCCGAGTTCAAGAACTACACCCTCAATGAGTTTCTTAGTGAAGAGGGTATTCTCCATCAATATTTCGCAACGTATACCCCTCAGCAAAATGGTGTAGCCGAGAGGAAGAACCGGACTCTTATGGACATAGCAAGGTCCATGTTAGCGGACTTTAAGACTCCGTTGAGCTTTTGGGCGGAGGCTATATCCACGGCATGTCACTCATCCAACCGGCTCTACTTCCGCAAAGGGTTGAACAAGACCCCCTATGAGATCCTCACCGGCAACAAGCTTAACATCTCCTACTTCCATGTCTTCGGTTGTAAGTGTTTCTATTTGATCAAAGGTTGTCGTTTAACTAAATTCGAATCCAAATCTTTGGAGGGTATTTTTGTTGGTTACGGTGCCGAATCTCACACTTATAGAATCTATGATAAAGCCTCATGGCGTATCATGGAATCTTGTACTGTGGTGTTCAAGGAAAATGACGGCTCCCAAGTGGCGCAATTTCATGTTTCCGATGTTGATGATGAAATTCCTCAAGAAGCCATAAGAAGAATGGGTGTGGGATTTTTCCGCCCCGTTGAGGAACCCCTTGTGGTGGATCAAGAAGGACGATGCTCTACTTAAGTGGAGCCTTCATCTTCATCAGATTTACAAGCAACTACTGCTGGAGCCAATGATGCACCTGATCAAGGACAAGCTCAAGACCCTCATCTGTCAGTTCTGCCTCTTGTCGCCAGGCCGGAGACTCCGACCATATTGACCGGAGAATCCGGCAGGCTGGAGATTCCGGCGCCACATGCCGGAGTCTCCGGTGTACTTGAAGCTGAAGGGGTTTCTGCTCATGATCTTGGTCCTTCCCCCTCTTTCAATAATGATGATATGCTTTCTGAGGATCAAGGTCAGCTCACCGGTCAACACGGGGACTCAAATGATTAAGATGATCAAGTGATACCTCCAAGATGCAATGAGGATATCGAAGCCCCTCGTCGAGCTAGAGTTGCAAGAACCATGGAACTTCATGAACATACTCTTGAGAAGGTTATTGATGATGTGAGAAGCAAAGTGTCCACCCAGAGGCAATTGGCAAACTTTAGTGATCATCAAACTCATATTGCCATGGTGGAACCGAAGAAAGTGTCTGAAGCTCTTGAAGATCCGGATTGGTTGCAAGCCATGCATGAAGAGCTTAACAATTTCGAGCGCAATAAAGTTTGGAAGTTAGTTGAGAAGCCAAAGGAGTGCCGCAATGTTATAGGCACAAAATGGATTTTCAAGAACATGCAAGATGAACATGGCATGGTTGTGAGGAACAAGGCTAGATTGGTGGCTCAAGGGTACTCTCAAGTTGAAGGCATTGATTTTGGAGAGACCTATGCTCCCGTGGCTCGCCTTGAGTCCATCCGTATCCTTCTTGCTTATGCATCCCGTTATAACTTTAAATTGCAACAAATGGATGTTAAAAGTGCCTTTCTCAATGGTCCTTTAAAAGGAGTTGGTATTTGTTAAGCAACCCCCAGGGTTCGAGGACCCCAACTTCCCTAACCATGTCTACAAGCTTGATAAGGCGCTCTATGGACTTAAGCAAGCACCACGTGCGTGGTATGAGCACCTTAGAGAGTTGTTGTTAGACCGTGGATTTGAAGTTGGGCAAATTGATCCCACTCTTTTTTACTAAAAGGGTTAAAGGGGAACTTTTCGTATGCCAACTATATGTTGATGATATCATATTTGGCTCGTCTAACAAAGCTTTTAATTATGAATTTGAAAAGCTTATGACCGATAGGTTTGAGATGTCTATGATGGGTGAGTTGCAGTTCTTCCTTGGATTTGAGATCAAGCAATTAAGAGGAGGGACTTTCATTAGCCAAGCAAAGTATATACAAGACATGCTCAAGAGGTTCAATATGGTGGATCCTAAGGAGAAGAAGACTCCTATGGATACCAAATGTCATCTACAACTTAACCCAAAGGGTATAGATGTGGATCAAAAGCTCTACCGCTCCATGATTGGTTCGTTGCTTTACCTTTGTGCATCTAGACCCGATATTGTGTTGAGTGTAGGTGTGTGTGCAAGGTATCAAGCGGGTCCTAAAGATAGCCACATGTTGGCGGTCAAAAGAATCCTACGATATTTGATTCATACCATAAGGTTTGGTTTGTGGTATCCAATGGATTCATCTTTCACTCTTCGGGGTTTCACGGATTCGGATTGGGCCGGTGATCAAGATGATAGGAAATCAACTTCCGGGGCATGCCAATTCATTGGTAGGTCCTTGGTAAGTTGGTCTTCTACGAAGCAAAATTGTATCTCTCTCTCCACCGCCGAAACCGAGTATGTGGCCGCCGCTAGTGCATGCACTCAATTGTTATGGATGAGGCAAACTTTAAAGGAATACGGTGTCAATTGTGACAAAGTGCCTCTTTTGTGTGACAATGAGAGTACTATCAAGATTGCCTACAACCCGGTGCAACACTCAAGAACCAAGCAAATTGAGATTCGTCATCACTTCATTCGGGATCATGTTGCCCGTGGAGATATTGAGCTAGCATATGTGCCAACCAAAGACCAACTTGCCGATATTTTCACGAAGCCACTTGATGAAGCAAGATTCACTTATTTGAGAAATGAGCTAAATATCGTGGATTCGAGGAGCTTGGCTTGACCATCTTGCACACACATCTATAGGTTGACTCAATATTTGGTTTAGGAGTGGGCATGAATTTAGGGGGAGTGTTGTCCTAATAAATTGGGCTCTCCCTCCCCCCAATATGCCTATAGTAAATATTCGTTTGTCTCTATTTTCAAACTCATGAATTGTGAGCTTAAATGACGAGTGGTGGTTATGAACCCAAGATACATCTTCGCGGTGTCATGCCATAAACTCGTACATGGTGGCCTAGGCCACCAACCTCTTCCTTATGAAGAGTTGGTTCTTTTGATGTTTTATTGGCTTTTATTTGCAAATCCTTTGTTCTTATGGGAAACTCACTCAATCTTGGCATTTATTGCATTTGGGTTTTGCAAGTTGAGTGTGAAGTACCATTCCAGTTTGTGAAATCTATCCTAAGCCCCTTTTTCCCCCAAAACATGCTCCTCTTGCCACATACATGTCCACCACCATAAATAGCATTTCTGAGCAGTGGGGGCCGGAGACTCCGGTGTCTTGCACCGGAGACTCCGGTCTGACCTAAGTCTCCGCCCTAAGCCACGGAGACTCCGGAACCCCGGAGACTCCGGTGTGCTTAGGCCGGAGACTCCGGTCTCGGCTGTGTCGCTGGGATCCAAAAGGGGATCGGGGTGAGGAGTTGTTTCACAACTCCTCATTCACCCCCGACCCCAACTCCTCCCCAGCCGCCGCCCACCGCCTGGAGACGCCGTCCGGCCGCTCCCCGCCGCTGGAATCCGCTGACCAGCCAGCTCCCTCTTCTTCCCCAACGCTGGGGAACCTTCTCCCCACCATTGGTCTCCACCATGTCGAGCAACGGTACATCTCCCTCTCTCCCTCTCTAGGTTTCTTCCTAGTCCATGGATTGAGTGTGTGTTTGATGCTCCCTATGGTGTAGAATCCTTTTGCTGGTTCTTTTCTTCTAGGGATGACAATTTTAGAGCAAATGGAAACAATTTGTGACCTAACCTTAGGTTTCCAGCCTCAGGGCCGGAGACTCCGGCCTGTCAGGGCCGGAGACTCCGGTGTGGCCGGACTATCCGACCCCTGAGACTGGAAACTCCGGTGTAGATCACCCATTGGTGCCTTTGTGCTCTCCAATTGTTATCTATTTGGCCCTCCTGGACATGGATGCTCATCCCCTTGCTACCCCCTCTCTGTTTATTCACAGGAACTTCGCGTGTCAAGAAACTTAGTCACAACCCCAATAAAGTGACTCAGAAAGATAAGAGGGGTACGCGGGCCACTTTGGACCAGATCAAGGTTGGTGGCTGGGTTCAGCGTGACAGAGGAGCTGTTGCTAGAGAGGCTGCACAGAAAAAGGCTGAAGAGGCATTCCTTGAAAAAGAGAGGGCAAATAAGGCAAGATATGAAAATTTGACTACCGTCATTGGAATGGGTAAATCTGAGTTTCGATCCATGAGGATGCAACCCTTCTTTGACATGCCACAAAATTCCCCCAATCCTCACTTTTGGAGAAGGGAGCAAGAGCTAGTGATGCGGGATATTTATGCAACGCTGTCGGGCCCCAACATTGTGTGTATGCAAAAGGTGCTCAATCTCTCTCCTTTGAGCACCAAACCATACTTTCAAGAGGCTGTATGGATTGCCCGCAAGCTTGCGTTGGAGCACCTCATCTCTCTCAAACAAAATTATGATATCAAGTTGGTGCATCAATTCTTTGCAACGGTTCAGTTTGGGGAAGATGAAGATGTTATTTTGACTTGGATGACCGGGCCCATCAAGTGTGAGTCCTCCATGACAAGGTTTGGAGAGTTTCTTGGGTATGTGTTCAACAAGGGAGAAGATGGTCAAGGAAGAATTATGCATACGGAAGGGGTTCACTATGAGAAGGGTTATCTCAACAAGGATGCAGTTGGTTCAAACAAGGGTCTCCTTCCCACCTTCAACATTCTCCTCCGCATGTTTAGATGCAACATTGCACCTCAAGCCGGGAATGTGGATGCCATTCGTGGAGGGCTTGTTAATCTTCTCATTCATTCCCATGAGGTACTTAAAGCCGGTGTCAATTGCCAAGGGTATGAAATTGATGTGATGGATTTCATTAAGTGTGAGTTGCATTGGGCCGTCCATGAAATGAAGAATCCGGTTTATGCCCCCTATGTGATGAAGCTTATTCTAGACAAAGTGCCAACTCTCAACCAAGAGCATTTTACCATTCACAAGGCCGGCACCCTTCAAGTTAAGCATGAAAAGCCTTCTTCCTCTAGTGCTCCCTCTCGTGTCCCTTTTGCCTCAAGTGATGAAGAAGAAGAAGATGTTGCTCTTGTTCCAAGGAGAAGTAAGAATGCCGACCCTCCCTCATGGCTTAGCAAGGGCAAGGCTAATGTGGAAAAGAAGATGAAGAAGCTCTCGTGGTTTGAAAGAGTGATGATTAGCATGAATGTGTGCCTCCACAAGGAAAACCATCAAGCCTACAAGGAAATGAAGTTGATTATCTCTAATCAAAACAAGTTGTACAAGGAGTTGGAGAACAAGAGGGACAAGACTCCTCCTCCAATGGTTGTCGAAGAGGAGCAACAATCCTCCGAAAGTGAGAAGACTGTGAGCTATGACCGATGGCATGCAAAACAATTCCCATGGGCTGATTTTGACTTTGAGGAGGTGTCCTCCATGCCTTCTTCCTCGCGCAATACCGGCAAGGCTCCAATGGTTCAAAGGGAGATTTAAGAGGATGATGATGACGAGGCTAGTGGATCGGAGTATGATGATGATGATGCTGGTGATGCCACCGAGGAGGACTCCGAGTGATCTTCATGGGATCGTTAGCATCGCCTTTCTTCCTTTTTGGTGTCTCGATGCCAAAGGGGGAGAAATGGTTCTAGTAGGTTATTCGTGGGATTTGCATGGGTCGGGCACAAGCATTTGCTTTTATCATTCCTTGAGAGCTTGTGTCCCTTTATATTTCGTGTGTTGAACCTTATGTGTTAGTTGAACTTTATTTGCTACTTCTATGTGAGTTGTGGATCTTGGTGTCTTTTTATTCTTGAGGAGACATGATATCGGGTATTATCTATGGTTGAGTTATTTGTGAGGTGAGATATGCATTGGAAAAATATTTTATTCTCATGCACAAGGTATGATCGTTAACACAAAACTCAACCCCTTTTATGTCATGTATCTTTGTTTTGCAAATGAACTTGTTATATATATATCATGTCATATTTATTTGTATGTGTGATCACTCTGAATTATGCACATCTTTTCGACATCCAAAACCCCAAATCTTGCTCATATTTGGGAAGTTCAGTCAAGATTTTAAATGCTTTTTACATCAGTTATCCACTTTTTGCAGATCAGTGCGCCAAGGCACATATTTCTTCATCTCCAACGCTTGTAGAGATAAAAGCTTCAGGAGGATCCCTCTCGAGGCAATTCGCCTCTCGAGGCATGTTCCTGACGCTACTTCAAGAGGGCTGATACTTCGCGCCAAAAGACAACGGACGCCTCGCGAGATGTGCTTCGCGAGGGTTTCGCTTGGCAAGGATGAATGCCTCGCGAGGGTGCCACCTCTCGAAGCCAGAACCTCTCGAAGCCAGGACCTCTCGAAGCCAGAAGAGAAGTATGCGAGCGTATCTCCCTTGCGCTGCGCATGCGTTTGAATCAGCAAGGAGGGAATCGATCAACTTGGAGGAGAAGAAACCAGAAGAGTCAAAAAGGTGATAAAGTAGGGAGCTGACCATGTGCGTCCGGGCAAAAAGCTGAAAAGCGACGGCGGAAGTTCCCGCCTCGCCACCAACCACGCCATCGACCGCGGCCCTCGCCACTTCCGCAGCGCCTATAAAGCGGCTTCCTTGTCCAAGAAGAAGAGAGCTCCGCATCCAGGAGAACCACTCCACCGCATCCACCAGATCCAAGACCCAACCAACCACTCCACCCAGATCAAGAACCGAAGAACTAGGAAGAACTTTGGAGAAACATGGCGAAGACGATCCGCGAGGAACGAGAGGAAAGAAGAAGCCCTTGATTTGTATCTGTCCCTGTCTACTTCCTTGCTTCTAATTCGTCTGTATCTTCCTTAGCCTCCCGCCTCTGCTTCCTCTGCTGCCGCCGCGACGAACTGATTCGATCCACTCCAACCCTTCGGTGAAAACTCTCTATAACTCTCTGAATCGCTCTAATTGTGTGAACTTTGTAATCGTGATGTGACTTTGTTGCTTGTAAAATCTTCCTTAGCCCCCCTTTGTTGCTGTTCATGTTTTGTGTTTGTTGATTCTTCCTTAGCCTCCACCTTGCTGAAGTTTTGAGTTTTTGTTATGTTTGACGATCCACTCTTCCTTAGCCTCCCCTTTGGTGTCTGCGAGATCTTCCTTAGCCTCCCCTTTGCTGTCCGAGAAACACTCTTCCTTAGCCTCCCCTTTGCTGTCACCGTTTTTATTTTCTGTTGCTTGATCCGCAAGAACTAGCCTAGATCCGTAAAACACCAACCCACCTTTTCGTTGTGCCAAGCTTCTGGAAAGGAAAAGCACCAATAGATTTTGATCCCTGTGGAGACGATAACAAAAAACCCCCTAAACCACAACAGATCAATGTGTGTTCCCCTTTATGTGTATCTTGATTCATATGCACACATTTAAGGGGAGATGCTATTTCTTAGTCACATGATATGATCTATTTGTTTGCAAATCCTAGTGTTGTCATCTAACACCAAAAAGGGGAGATTGAAAGAGCATTCCCTAAACCCCATTGGTTTTGAGTGTTAGTTAACAACACTAGTGATCATCTAATGTGATGCTAAGTGCTGCAGGTTAATTGTCATAATTTTGCCCTAAGCATCTACCACCAAAAAGGGAAGAATTGGCAGAATTTATTTGCTGCAGGTCAGTCCCAGGCCGGAGTCTCCGGCCCCTGGATTTTCCTGCCCTTCGCCAAGTTGTGGTGTGGCTCTGGTGTCCCTCCGGAGTACCACCGGAGGGTGCCCGGAGTCTCCGGCCTGTTGAGCTTCTTCGACAAAGTCTCCGCCCGGGTGCGGAGTCTCCGCCCACGCCGGAGTTTCCGGTCCCCCTGACCGGAGTCTCCGGCTCTTCCCAAAGCGAGCGATGTGTGGTGCGGCTCTGGTGTCTGTCCGGAGGGACCCCGGAAGGAGACCAGAGTCTCCGGCCCACGCCGGAGTGTACGGCCCACTCAGACCGGAGTATCCGGCCTTAGTGGACTCCACGGGCAAATTTCTCCGAGGGGTATAAATACCCCTCCACCTACCTCAGGACAGCTAGCTCGTCCATCATTTAAGAACCCTAATATCTCAGAGCTCAAATCGATAGATCTCCCAATTCCTCCATCCAAACTCGTTGATCTTTAGAGGATTGAAGCAGAAGACCCGGATCTACATCTTCACCAAGCCGTTCTTCATTTCCCCCTCATTCACTTGAGGATTTCATTTCTAGGGTTAGCATTGTGTTACCCAAGAATTCTTGTGCTTACTACTTGTTGTAATTGTGACAGATGTGTTGATTTGGGAGCCCCCAATTAAGTTGTGGGTGTGTGTCCCAAAAAATTGTAAAGGCTCCGGATTCCGCCTCAAAGGATTCCGATAGTGGAAGGTGAACCAAACCCTTGGGTGCGGTTCATCGGAGAATAGGGTGAGGCCTTTGTGGCATCTTGAGTAGGCCTCTTGTGGCGAGCTCACACCCCTCCAACGAGATGTACTCCCTTAACAAGGAGGAACTCGGGAATACATCCTTGTCTCCGCGTGCTTCTACTTTTGGTTATCCTTTTCTCTTAGTTGTCTATACTTGTATCGTTAATTGCCTAGTTGTTTTAGTTTGCTCTTTATATAGGTATATTCACCATAGTTGCATATCTAGAGAATTTACCTTTGTGTGAAGCCTAAAATCGAAAAAGAATTAAAAAATTGGTGTAGCACCTATTCACCCCCCCCCTCTAGGTGCCCATACGATCCTTTCAATCTCCCAATCTACAGTCAGATCATGGTCGACGTGGATGAAGATGCTGAAGAATTCTTGTCGCCTGGACCTGCATCAATCGGTGGCGGCGGTAGAGCGGCAGCGGTGGCAGCGGCGGCGCCACGCCTGAGGCGGTAGCCGCACATATCGGCTATGACGTCGTTGCATGTCCACGGATGCGCCGGACACAGCGTGCGCCCACAGCCGAACATACCGGTCAAGATGCCGTTGTATGGCCATGTAGGCGGCGGCCACGACATGCGGACGGTCGGCTTCAACAACGTCTCCAGCCCGTGGCTAGTTAGACAGTAGACACTTTGAATCCCACGCGCGTTGGATACATACCTTGTATACTCCAATCATGGCACAGAGAAGCAATACGCCATCGCCATATGTTGCCCAGATACGTTATTGCCATATGCATGGAGAGGCAATCCAACGGATTGGCATGCATCTTGGCATCCATCCGCCCTTCCGACGTGCAGCGTGGGATTCAGATCACCGTCTCCATAGCAGTAAAGCAGGAGACAGATGGCGTCGCGAGATCTAGTTGGAGAAGACTGCCAGGACAAAAAACGAACGGGCAGGGACGCTCTGCCGCCGCCGTCCGCCGTCGGACGGCCTCCTTCAGCGACGGCGAGGTGAAGGGGGCGGCGACGAGGGGCCTGTTTGGTGGTGGCGGCGGGGCCTCCGGAGTCGCCACAAGGTGACCCGGGAGGCTAGGGTTTCTCAACGGATCTAACTTTTTAGGGGAGAATTTCACTTACCCGGCCTCTGCACCAACTAGAGATGCACACAGCCATTAAGCATGAGTATCAGGATTTTTATCTTGATTAATAACCAAGTCTGGTCCTCAGGATAAATTGCATGAGTATCAGGAAGTCGTAATCCTCAAGTATAAATAGGAACCTAAATTCGCGTTCGTGGGGACTTGAACTTGGATGTTGGTTTTGTACATCCACTCCCCCAACCAGTTGAGCTAGTCTCACTTCCAAAAATTCAACCTTAAGGTAGGGCCAACATATATACTATATCAGCACGAAATAAACGACATTTAAGGATTCCATTGATTCATATGATTTTCTATTTTCATAGGATTAAGATCCTATGGAAATTTTTCTACAACAGCTGTTTGAATCATACATAATCCCGTAGTAATATTGTAGTGTAAAGTTCATAGGAAAAAAAACACTAGGTTGGACCTCATGGAAAATTCCCCTTCATCGCGATCAAAGAAAATTGCTCTTGACATAGGATTCAACTAGACATGACATCAGGGATTTGGTTACTGGTCGAAATACTGCGGTTACTGGGCGTAACTGGAATTCTCGCCCCCCCCCTCCCACCGCGAGAAATGAGTTTATCGGTAGAAAAATATCGGCCCGTTTGAATTTGAGCCGTATTCTTCTTCCCAAAATCTAATTCTGATTTTTTTTATGTTTTATGTTCAAATTTCAAATTTTGTGTGAGAATCTCGCCAGGTAACCAACCGGTAATTTTTCGGTAACCACAGTTCCTGTAAATCTCGCTACCAAAGAGATTTTTTTCAATTCGGTAACCAAATCCTTGCATGGCATTCCATTTCTAAAGGTTATCCATTCCTACACTTTTCTTATCCTTCGAATCAAAGGAGCCCTAAGACCACAATGTAGGCCCCGGTTCCAACGTGCTCCCGAACTGCGACGAGCTCAAGCGGTCGTAGTACTCCAGCGCCCAAACTAATGGTTGCAACCCTTTCCCTAGTTGCAACGAGCCCCCTGACTCATGGTGTCGGCAATATTCCAACACCCATATTTCTTTAACTCGCATGTCGGTCCTCATTGTACATATGGGAGTAGCACTCCTCCCTTCGACAACATTTCCCAGACCTGACAGCAGTGTCAATGTCTTGCATATGCACTCACGAGACATAGAGGTGAGACAAATAAAAAATGTTAGTTTTACTGTTATGGCCTATCCGTACGGGAGAGGCCAACCTTAAGTAATTTTCCATTGCAACCACCTCTACAATGCCTAAGTTCTCTTATGATCGACCATAGGAACCTTATGGCCGATTGGAGAGAGCCTTGTACCTAGGCCTAGCGTAATAAGGTTGAATTAGCACTTTCACATTCTATCTTCCACAAGATTTTAAACCTAAATTTGATCCGCACAATAAGAGACGTGAAACACAAATAAATGTTGTTAATTGTACTTGAAAGTTGTAATTCCATTTGAATTTAAATTTTATTTGGGGTGTGTGAATAGAAGTTGCAAGTGAAAAATCGTTATATGGTTAGTAGTATCTTCCCAATCAAAATTTAAATAACGCAATCTACATAAGAGAAGAACAACCGGTCAAAACCTCCATAATAAAAATTATCTAGATTTTTTTTGTTATGGCAAATAAGATTTTGGTGGGAAAGGAAAGAAAGCGAGTTTTACAACAAAATACACATGGTGAACTATTAGACCAAATTGTTGGAGCATAATACATGTGCGAGCCTACCATTAATTGCGAAGTAAACATAAGGAGTAATAACAAGGGACTTCATTGATTCAGGGACATTTCTTACTTTAATTCTTATGTGTAGACCATGGCGGGGTGGTTCGAGATAGGTGCGGGCGGCGCATATTCAGCGAAACAGAGCTAGTCGTCCTCCGTCTCTAGCCCTTGTAGAGGGTGACCCGCGAGATTGGTAGAAGAGATCTTGTCCTCGGCGATGAAGCCGAGCTAGGAGGATTGTAATGTCCCGGGGTTTTCCCCAAATTAGATTGTTTGTTTTTCTTTTTTGCATCATCATGATATCAGCATCATTGCATCGCATGTTTTTATCCGCAAAAACGATTTTTATTAAACCCTATTTTATTTTTGCTAAAATTGTCGGAAATTTTTTTTATCGAGACAGTCGTCTCCGTTTCCTAAAATTAATTGCCAAATTAAATTTGCAAAATAAAAATGTTTTGATAATTGCGAGAGAGTAGCCCAAACCTGGCCCAGGCCCACCTAGCCTCCAAAACCCTAATTTCTGCCCTGGCTCTTTTCCTCCTACCCCCTTGCACCTTGCAGCCACCCTCCTCCGTTTTTGTCGTTTCGCAAATCTGCCCTTCCACCTCCCAAAAGGACCCTTTTCTGTTTCTTTTCAGGTCCCTGGACCCTCTTTCTTTTCTTCCCTTTTTCTCTCTTCTTTCCCTTCTCCCCGCATCCTCTCCCCAGCCGCCCCGCCGCTCCTCCCTCACCTTCCTCGCACCCATGCGTGCTCTCCCCGACCTGCGCCTTGCGCTCGCGCCGAGCTCCTCCTCCTGCTTCCTCCGAGCTGCGCCGGACGAGCTCCTCCCGTGGCCGTCCTCCCCTCTCCCCGGCGGCCCTCGTCGCCTGCTCCCTCTTGGCCGCGCCCGAGCTTGACCCGACCCCGTGCTCCTCCTCCCGCCGTCCTCCCGCGTCCCCGACGAGGCCGCCCTCCTCCGCCCGGTCTCCCTCCACCGCGGCCAGCGCCGGATCCTCTCCTCCGCCCGTCCTCTCCCCCTTATCCTCTCTCCTCGCTTCGCCGTCGTCGACCCCACCACACCCCTTCTCTGCCACCTTCCCATGGCCGGCCCTCGCCGCCAACTCGACGCCCCCTGCCGGCCCTCGACCTCGGTGCCCCAGCTCCGTCCGCTCGTCCGCCTGCTGCTTCCCCGACGGGCTCCCTCGTCTCCACCGGCCGGCCTCCGCTCCGCCTCCCCGAGCTGCTCGACCACAGCCACCCGCCACCACGTGCTTCTCTCCTCCAGCCCGTTTCCCTCCATGCCGTGGCCTCTGTTGCTTGGACGCAGCAAGCACATGCGGCCTTCCTCCTGTTTGTGCAAGTGGTGTGGTTCCGTGTGTCTTCGTGTTCCCCGGCGTCCGTTTCCCGTCGTGAAGCCTCTCCGACACCTTCTTCCGTTCCCCGGTGCCGTGTTCCGACGGTCCCCGAACGTTTCCCGTCGTGAAAATGCGTGTGCGCGCCTCCCGTCGTGAAGCGCAACCCGACACGTGGACCAACAAGTTCTCCTTCCCCGACGACCGTGAAAGGTGCAACGCCAAGATCTTACCCGACGACCGGATGACGATGCGATGAGTTCCTCCACGACTCCATGTACGACTACCGACGCTTGAGTACCCCCGCCACCGTGAAGCCCGAAGACCGGAACCCGACAAGATCCCCGAACCCCGACGCCGTGAACCCCGACGACCCCAAAGACCGGAACGCCAAGGTCCGCCACGACGACGACCCGAGTACGACTACTTCCACGACGTCGACTACCTCGACTACTTGAACTCCGGACGGACATCTACTTCGACTACGAACGACTACTTCGACTACATCGACTACTTCCTCTCCGATCCGAAGATGGTGGTCCTGAATCCGAAGATTCCCCCGATCCGATGTGTGACCCCAACCCTAGCCCTATCTACCTATATGCGTATCTTATAAAATCATGCATAATTAATTAACATCGCACCTTTATCCATTTAGTCGAGTTAAATCAATTTAATTATGGAGTTTAGTCCGGTGCATTTATATTGTGCACCGATCCCATTTAAAATGCTTTGCCATGTGCTAGGGATAAAAATTGAATCGCATTTAATTTGTCATGCATCATGTCATCGACATGCCGGTTCTTTTGTCGTAGAAGTAAAATGCATCTTTTGCGCTTCAAGTGTTTGTTGCTTCTTCGGGATAGGCCGTTGAGTTGATGTGAGCAACGACAGGTTCTGCTAGCTCTACCGGATTGCAGGCAAGTGATACTCCCTTGCTATCATTGCTTGTTTTCTGTCTCTTACTCGTCCTCTCTTTTGTTCCTTGCTAGCCTTATGTTGCGATGCTTGTGTCCCGATCCTATTTGCATGTTTACCTGGCAGCCATGATATAGCCACACCCCCACATCCTATTACGTGTTGCTTGTTTACCTTGTTAGCCTTGCGAGTCCTGGTGCATGCTTAGGTGCTTTGCTTGAGTCCTGTTATCTTTTTATCTAGTCTTGTTGTTGACATGGTAGCTAGGCTCAACTAAAATGGTAATCTTTAATTTCCTGTTGCGATGGGAATAACTTAATAAAGATAAGGCACCGGCGGAAGGCCAATCGTGGTGATTTGTTCTGCTAGTGTCGCCTAGGACCCGAGTTCTTTTCCGCTGATCCAAGACTGAGCGCACTAACCACATGTAGGAGTTCTATGGGCCTCCCCACAATCTATTACCGGATCCTCAAACCTGTCCAGGTGCCACAAGTAGTTCGGGTGTTTCCATTTGCGCGCGTACAACGATGATGATGATGAGAAGGTAAGATGATGATGGATACGTGGTTACTATACGGTAGGGCTTGCGGCATGGGCGTTAATCGCATGTGGAAGGAGGGCAATCGTATGAGTGTTCCTCCCGAAGCCGTTCACGCATCGGTTAGGCCCACCTCGAAGCTTCGGCCGGACTCTCAAGGTGGATCTGACCTAGCTAGGTGGCTCCCTGGACTTGTTGTGTAGAGAAGGGAAGTATTGCGTCGGAACGCTCCACCGGTACAACCTCTAAGCAAGTGTTTCGATGCGTGTGGGGTTCATTGGTGCATCCCTGCAGGGTGAAATCTTTTCGAAAAGCCGTGTCCGCGGTTATGGACGACTTGGTGAAATGCGCTGGCTAAAAAGATCATAGACAACTTGCACCTTATAATGATAATAACTTGACTAGTAAGATTGATTAATTGAATAATAATCCATAAAACTTGTCCACCGTCTGAGTTGCCCTGATTGCTTCCTCGTGGGTGGTTGACCGAGGGAGTAATACTTGGGCGGGTTTTTGATGTGGTGAGTAGTATAGTTGGTTTCTTATGCGCTCTCTTACCTTGTCTCTTTAGATGAAAGTTGTAGCGTGTCTCTATAAGTTGTTAGTGCTGCTTGCCGCCGCCTCAATCGCTAACCCTCTTCCCCCGGAATTCCAGCTTTGATATCTTGCGAGTATTACTTGCCAGTACTGTTTATAGTACTGACCCCTTCGGGGCTGCTATTCCAATGCATCCGACAGGTTTGAAGTCTGACGACGTTAGCTTGGGAATCCCTCCGGCTTGGCCTGGGCAGGGATATGGTGCCTTCGTTTATCTTCAGGACTCTTAGTCCAATTTGTTTCTTGTCCGTAGCCGGACGCTACCCGCTTCCGTTGTTATTTTGGATCTTTGTATTGTATCTTTGCTCTTGACTCGGTGAGTCGTTGTTGTATATATGTTCTTTTGTGGGTTCCATCGAGAACTGTTGTAATGTTATCACAATTCCACCCGCATAATGTGTGTGTTGCGACGTGCACGTTATGCCTGGTGGGCGTCCTTTAGGATCGTTATTATGCGGATTTGGCTGGAACGCTCAAGTCTGCATAGTACCAATCTTGGGGCGTTACAAGGATAAGGTCCACAAAGTCTAGGGCAAAAGAACTTGGAGATTGAAGTAGAAGAAAAAATGGTATCAAGAGGAAGAAGACGGAACACATGTCGTTGTCTTATACATGTAAAATGTCACAGTGACACATAGAGAAAAGCCACATCGGTGGGGCTCTTTGATTCGCGGGTTTTCAAAAACACGGGATTGCAGTGTCATGCTAAATCCAATTCTACATAATTTTCTATACACCAAAGTATGTTTTGATTCCATCGTAGAAAAGCGAAGAATTATAAAAAGAGTTTTGGATGGATGTTAGATTCCTATGAAATCTAGTGCAAAGAGTTACTTAAAAAATTCCTATTAGATTAATTTCTACAAATCGAACAACCACAATAAGGAAAATTCTAAGAATTTGAATCCTTTAAAATTCCTATGCAAATCTTTTAAATCAAAGAGATTCTAAACATGCTGGAAACGCTTTTGAGCGCTCATTCCTTTTAACTAAGTCGACCCCATAGAGGGGGGGGGGGGGGGGGGGGGGGGGGGGGGGGGGGGGGGGGGAGTTGATTTGTTTTTTGTTTGAAAATGAGTTGTAAGCGTTTGTTAGCTATTTCTCTACATTATATATGGAATCTATTGTTTTTTTCGTAGTTAGCCTCGAGAAGTGACGGTTCATCTAACGGATTGTGTTTTTTTTTACGGGAACAGCAGGCGTTCTGCCTTGCATTAAAGATAGAGAAAAGAGGTTTGTTTACAGAATACAGCCGGTGTCTAGCACCACTCACTCCACACACTTAGCCTATGCGTTTAGCTAGGAACAACAAATCTACCTCGGCTCGGACGAGAGTTGCAACCCCAGCAACAGTCATCTCCTCGTTTTGAAAAATTCTCCTTCCCCTTTCTTTCCACACATGCCAAAAGATGTAGACTGCGACAGCGATGTCCATTTTCTGTTGCGCTCCTCTTGTAGCGGATTGTGTTTGATCTCTAATCAAATTTGCCTTTGTCCTAGGCTATGGACATGGTAAGAATGATTTGCCTTTCTACTTTCCTTAAGGTTCCAACAGTTCCACGTGAGCTGCTAGCCTGGGCTTTCTGTTCGATCTTCATGACTATATATACGCATAACATATTCTGGATTCACCGTCTACATCATCAGCAAGTGAGCCTTCCCCTACGTTGATTAGGACGCTAACTACCTGGTCAAAGCTGGCCAATAACTCGTCATTTCTAGCGTAGGCCCAAAACACCTTTGCGTCACTATGACGCCACGGTGACGAAGGCAAGAAACCGCGTGGCTGCAATTGGGTTTTGCTGTGAGGTCGGACTCGGATGTACGGGCGAGAAGACGACGGCGACGGGATGTGGGCAGCAAATGATGGACGTCAGACAATACGTGCTTTTCAGTCTTGAGCATCTAAAAGGCGTGTTTCACGTTGGCAAACCGCGAAAGTATTCGATTGCTCTTGATTTTGGTACATGACTAGAAAATACTCCCCGTTTTATTGTTGTTCTGAAAATCAATATTCCTAAATCTAAATTGAACCGCTTCTTCTCTACCTAGTAGAGCTCTGAGTGTATTTGGCATGACACTTGCTGTTTTAGGAAGTGAAATTTACTTGTATTCCTGGACGGGAAAAAGGCACATACTATTGTGTTGGTGTATATATATATCTGAAAATAAAATTAGGTACTATATTTGTCTTGGCCAAAAAAGTGCTTATTTCTGTTGCGTATTAGTTTAATTCAAACTAAGTATGAGCACACAATCGATTATATATATTAAAACATATAGAATGCAGCTTGGTGGAGCTCGCCGCTTTTAAGTGGCTAAGAGCATCTCTAGCAGAGCCCTCAAAAGCCGCGGAACCTCAAAATAACCGTCTTAAAAGGTTTTAGACCCTTATAAACAGACATAGCAGAAACCTTAAAAGTCGCGAACCCGTAAAAGCTTTTGAGGGCGCCCGTGAAATCGGCCACCAGAACCTTGAATTCGCAGGTTTTGCCACCGAACCGCCAGGGCCCTGTATATGGCAATAGCGGTTGGCGGGAGGGACATTTCAGCTCGAGCGTACGCGTCTTCTCCCCCCCATCCTGCCGCCGTCTCCGCCGCCAGCCCCGTCGCCTTCGATTTAGCCCCATCCCCCGCCGCATCTGCCGTCGACACGCCGCCGGCGAGTCGCCCCCTACCCGGATCTACCTCGCTGGTGGTTCCTGACCCGCCGCCCCAAGTGGAGAGCGCTCTCCGGCCAAATCGCCGCCGCCGCGTCCGATCTGTCGATAAGCGTTTCTCCAGTCGATTTAACTTTGTTTTCCGTCAAATTAGGTGGTGCTTATGTTCCGGTACGAATTCCAGATGGAGTTGAGCCCGTGCGCCGAGTTTCTGATGTCGGATTCATCCTCTTCCGATGACTCTGACATAGAGACTCTGTTCGAGAGCCGCGCGGTGGCAGATGGTGGTCGCGGTCCTCGCCGTCAAGGAGTTCGAGGGCCGGTTTGCAAGAACGCGACAAGGATCTAAAGCTGGCCGCCTTTGCATTCCTCGGAACCGCTTCTACGACAACGAGCGCTTCATGCGAGACTACTTCGCCAAGATACCGACGTATCCGGCTCATATCTTCCGGAGAAGGTACTGTATGCGTCGTTCTCTTTTCGTGAAGATAGTAGAAGCTTGCGAGGCGAATTGTCGTTATTTTACCCGCCGAAGGAATGCCGCGGGTTTGTTGGGATTTAGCGCATATCAAAAGATCTTGGCCGCAATAAGAGTGATTGCATATGGTGTTCCAGCTGACTACGCCGACGAGTATCTTCGCATTGGTGAGGATTGCACAATCGAGTCGGTTCATAGGTTTGCCAAAGTCATCATTCGTGTCTTTGGCAAGGTCTATCTTCGATCACCAAACGAAGAATACACGGTGAGGTTGATGGCATCAAATAAGAAGCGAGGTTGGCCGGGCATGCTAGGTAGCATAGATTGTATGCATTGGACTTGGAAAAACTGTCCGAAGGCCTGGCACAGGCAGTATTGTGGCAAGGGGGGTGATGCAACAATTGTGCTGGAGCCCATTGCATCTGAGGATTTATGGATATTGCATTTGTTTCTTTGGTTTGTCGGGCACGCTTAATGATATCAATGACAAGAAAACTCTGAAAAACATCATGACATGTTGTGTGATTCTTCACAACATGATCATAGAGGATGAAAGGGACTTGAACTTGGAGTTGTCATATGACAATGTTGGCAGCCGTGTGAAGCCAGCTAGAAACACAGATCGCATTGAAGCATTTCTTAAGACTTACCGGGAGATTGAGGACGCAAAGACACACAGCCAGCTGCAGCTAGACCTGGTTGAGCACATCTGGCAATTACATGGGCAGTAATTATCTACCATTTTTTCATTTCATTTCATTCATGTGGGTTTCAAACAATTGTTTTCGATTCGGCACTATTCTTGTATTGAATTATTGTGTGATTGGAACTATTATTGTAATAATATGTGAAAGGACACGGATGTCGCCTAGAGGGGGGGGGGGGGGGTGAATAGGCGATTTAAAATTATTACGGTTAAGGCTTGAATAAATGCGGAATAAAACTAACGTTTAATTTATCAAGCCAAAACCTAAACTAGCTAGGTTCACCTATGTGCACCAACAACTTATGCTAAGCAATATGATCAACTAGGTGATAGCAAGATATATGACTTTAAGCTTAATGTCTATCACAAAGTAAATAGCATAAGTAAGAAGCTTGGGATAGAAATACCGAGGCACTTGGAGACGATGATTTTATCCCGAAGTTCACTTCCCAATGGAAGCTAGTCTCCGTTGGAGCGGCGCGGTGTTCACCAATGTGAAACACCGAGTAGCCTTGATATGGCACACCGTATCTCCGTTGTGTCTTACCACCAATGTGGCGAGGCACTTGTCACTATGTTGCCGTTGAGGTTGACAACTAGAACCTTTACAAGGGTGAAGCTCACTCCACAAGTTGGAGGGTCTTCACCAAATGCACCGAGCCACCAAGACTCGATGCCCAAGGCCGAGGGCTCCCGGCAATGTCTTCGAAGCTACCAAAGCTCCGAAGCTAACAAGGTTGAGCCACACTCCACAATTGGAGGCTCCCAACAAATCCCGTGAGCCACCAAGACTCCGATGAAACAACAACCGTCTAGGGTACCAACGTGCCCTAGAGGAACAAGCTCTAGGGCACCAAAGTACCCAAGAGTAACAAGCTTCTCAACTTCACTTTCCACGAATCACATTGGAGAACTCAAACCGATGCAACTAATGCAATGGCAAGAACACACTAAGTGATCAAGTTCTTCCAACCCGAATCCAACCAAAGCAACTAATGCTTGGGAGGGATTAGAGAGGAAGAACAAAGGAGAGACACAAAGAAAACTCCAAAGATCTAGATCCAAAGTGTTCCCCTCACTTAGAGGAGAAATCAACCGGTGGAAACAAGGATCTAGATCTCCTCTCTCTTTTCCCTTAAAAAGTAGCAAGAACTATTGGTGGGATTTGAGAGAAAGCCAAGCTTGAGAAGTCAACAATAGAGGAGAGAAAATGGCTCAAGAGTTGGCTAAAGGTTACATTTATTTTTGGGGAAGAAGCCCCTTAAATAGGGGCTCCAAAAATGGAGTTGTTGGGTTATTTTGCGTGCAGCCAAAAACAAGGGAAAGCAGCCCGACCTGGGAGCCGGCCCAGGCCGGAAGGCAGGCCGGAGCTCCACCCGCAAGGACCGGCCTGGGAGCCGGCCCAGGCCGGCAGGCAGGCCGACGGGCGAAGAGGTGTTCGGTGCGGGCCGGCATCCACCCGGGTGGGCCGGCCTGGGAGCCGGCCCAGGCCGGCAGGAAGGCCGGGGGTCCATCCGAAGCGACCGGCCGGTGAACCGGCCCAGGCCGGCGTGAGGCCGGGGTGGCGCCCGAACGGGCCGGCCTGGGAGCCGGCCCAGGCCGGAGGTGAGGCCGGCAGCCCCCCTTTTTTCTTTTTCCTTTTTAATATTCTTTCTAAAAACTTCCGATACCGAAAACGTAATATCTTCCACATACGAACTCCGTTTTCGGTAATCTTGGACTCGTTGGAATCGTCACAACGAGCACTACAAGAATATACATAGAAACATCATTGTTCAACAAGATATGGTAAAACCAAATGATGAGAGGTAAAAACCTTTTATTGAAAACCGGAAAACCATATCTTTTGCATATGAAGTCCGAATGACACAAAACCACTTTTGTTGGAAAGAGGACGACAAATGCTACCCAATAACATGTGAGAATATTGAAACCAAGCAAGGGAGATTTTGCTAATAAATGGAAGGGTGAAACCTTCCGCATAGATGGACCGACAAAATCTCCGACACCGAAAACTCAATAGGGAACACATATGAGAACCATTTTTGGTGACCTTGAGCTTGTCATGACAAGCACGACAAGCACCAATACCACACCACGATAAGAGCCAAATAGGAACCAATAAGGATGATGCCAAGGATGCAAAGGTTTGAGCTCTCTACGACCGATACGCTAAAGCTCACTTGAGAGCCCCTCTTAATAGTACGGTTACCTATCTAACAAACCCTATCAAGATCATACCTTTGACTTGCGCATTCCACTTGAGCTAGATGATGACGATCTTGATCTACTCTCAAGTGGATCACCTTTCTTGATTTTGCTCCGCTTGGTGAAGACTCGCATATAGCTCCCCCATACACCAAGATGGGAGAGGCACTCTTCGACATATCTTCACTTGTCCTTTATCTTGATGATGATCACCACGTGACGCCATCCACCATGGACAACATAGGATCTTGATCAACACAGATGATCACCACGTGACGCCATCCACCATGGACAACATAGGATCTTGATCAACAAATGATCTTCTTCTTCACATGCCCTAATCTTGTATGTTGATCAACTTGCACTTAGCCTTGATCAACATATAGTCTTCTTCTTTTAGCATTGACTCCAACATATGGAGTCCACGCATTCCTTATGGACCAACACTGCAAATATAACTCAAAGCACACATTAGTCCATAGAGATTGTCATTAATTACCAAAACAACACATGGGGGGCAACCATGCTCTTTCAATCTCCCCCATTTTGGTAATTGATGACAATCCCTTTTGAGAGGGTTTATATAATGAATTAAGCAACCTTGCAAGACAAGGGTGCATGAGCATGAGAGGCAAATGCTTAGGAACCAAACTAAAGCATAAAACCAATTCCCTTAAACCCTCTAAAACTTCTCCCCCATTGGCATCAATTGCCGAAATGGGAAGAGAAATGTTAGATGGCCAATATAATATGAGTTCCTCCACAGGTATGCATTCCTCAAGATATGAGTGAAATTAAATGCACATATCCATTGATGAATAACAGAGGAAATCAAACTATATTGAGGATCCAAAGATTGCAAAGGATGAAATCATTCTAAACATCTCCACGAAGGAGAAAAGCAATCAAGAAGATCCTAAATGAGAGTTCTAAATAAAAATAGAGAAGCTCCCCAATGTTCATACACTATTGAGGAGTGAACAAATATGGAATCCTCACTGCCCCAAAACCATCTAGAACACTCACCAAGTGCAACGGTTAAAAGAAATAAAGCAAAACAAAGCACTTGCACCAAAGATGTGGTTGAGCCATAAGGAGATACAAATTAAGAGAAACTATCGATAAAGGCCCAACCAAGAGTATGTGCGTGTGACAAGACAAGTAATTTGATAGGACACATAGTCTTAACCAAATGGAGATAAGTTATATATCAAGTATTGACACACATAACTTACAAAGAAGATTTTTCAAAAAAATATGTTCACAAGCTCAAGGATACTAATTGGAAACTAATTACCAATTGAAAAATCCAAGAGCTAGTGAGAACATTTTAGGCAACAAAATCAACATACTCACGTGATGAGCATGAAGAGAAGAATCTTCAATAGAATGTGAGTGCCCAAAGGTGCGAATAGAAATAAGACAAGCACTCACGAGACAAACTTGGAGCCACCAAAGACTTATAGATAAAAGACAAGGTGGCTCGAAAGAAAGTAGGATACCGAATAAAAGGTGACCTCTCTCATATGTATAGGTTTCTAAGTAGACAATGATATTTATCGACAAAGAAACTTGCACATATAAAATGATCGAAGAAAGAAGACTATGGTAACCAAAAGGAAGTCATGAATATACAAAAAAAAGAGATTATTGCTTAAAAGCATAGCACATAGCTCAAATTTATCTCATTGTATATAAATGAACTTCAAACACATCAAATGCATCACACATATCACTAAGGGAACAAGAGATAGTGGAAATGCTTTGAGATAGGCAACAAGTATCACAAAGAAATAATACCAATTGAAGGAATGTTTTTGCAATTTCATCACAAATATCACAAAGATATACCAAGTGAAGGAAATAATTCAAAACCACAATAATTGTACATTAAAGTTTTCATGCCAAGAGGCAACCTACACAAGGTTGAATACAAGAAAGATATGCATGAGATAGATACTTGTTACCGAGATGCATTGGTGATGACGATGTTAGTCATCATAGCTTGACTCCTAAAATCACATGGTGAGACCACCTTCCTTATGAATGAGGCAAGCATCCAACGCTTCTCAATTGTACCTAAAACACAATTCAAGTGCAATATGGTTCCCAAACTCATTGGGTTCCATAGTAGTTAGATACACTACAATACATAGGAAACACTCCACATAAATATGTGCATATAGATATGAAATTGAATTTTATGCACATCTTAGCCGATTTAGGATTTGGTGGAGTATCCCCTATATATTGGATCAAGAAAGACTAGCATGCCATAAAATAAATATACTAGTAAATATGCATGCATGGACTTACAAGAATCAAATGAGATACAATTTGGGCAAAATACCAAGTAAACCAAGAAGAGAGCACACCAAAGTGTGACACAAAAAGGGTTGTCCAAGTTATATCAAAATCCAAATCAACATATGATTGAGGAAAAATCAAATCAACATATGATTGATTCCAAAACTCGTCAACACATGAAGTGTGATATCAATAGGAATCAAATCAAACAGCACATGAGAGATAAGACACCAATTGAAAAATAGGATACCATTTTGGAGACAAGATACCAAGAGGGGGTTAATACTTGACCGAAATCAAGTAAAGTAAAATAAAGTGATAAGGTAACAAGATTTCCACAATAAATATCAATTGAAGCAAATATCTATGGAGAAGATATTAAATTCCAATTAATACCAATTGAAGGTACCTAGACAAGGTCAATGAGCATATAAGATAAAAGAAAGAGACATGCTCAAAGGAGTTTCTCAGTTTATAGGATAAACATAAAGCAAGAAATGAGAAAGAAAGACTCCCAAGAGAGAGCAAGGTTACATCAAATAAACCAAACACCCTCTACACTTTTCATGATGGCACAAAGCATCAAGAGAAAAGATTTGTCTTCCATAAACACATATGATAGAAATCAAATGCCACTTGAAAGGATCAAATATTGATAGATAGGATAGTGGTCTAAATAAAAGGAATGCTCATCCAAGATTCATGCATTATTTTTGATATTTGCATTTGAATACAAAATGCATGCACAAGGGATCATTACTCTTCATATTTTATTTACAACACTAAACACTACCAATTTGAGGTTTAGGATCCTAGCAAGAGGCAAGAAAGGCAAAGGGAGTCAAAATGAATATTTTGGCAAGAGATGGGACAAATAAAAACTAATGCCAATGTAAGGATAATCAAAAATATTCTACCACAAACACAAATATGGATTGTCCAAGGACAATGACCATTTGGAATTATTTTCCCGGTGATAGAGGTATCCAAGAATATCCTCACAAGATAAAACATGTGGCAAAAGATAAGCAATAAAACACCATATTTGAATAAGGTTTGTTGGTAGTTCCAACTATTCAAACCAACTGGCAAGGCCATGGTTAGAATAATATGGAACAAATGGTTTCTCAACTAATGTATGGAGATGCACATTAGAGAAACACCACACCAAGCAAACACACATGAACAAGACCCAAAAGATAGCTAGAGAGCAAATTGGAACTTGTTCGAGCTAATATGCCACATAGAAATAAGATAATTGAAAATATCAAATCAAAGTGGCAAAACCTCAACTGTTCATATTTTATGGGATTGTAATATGCACATAGCTTATTACTCCCCCATAATGTGATAATTCTTTTTATCTAGGCAAGAGGCAAATAAAATCAAATAGTGATAATTAATAGACATTATAGAATTTGAATTTCTCATGAGCATGACACACCACATAGTTACTAGATAATATTGATATATCAATACTAGGTGGTGTTACTCATATACACACATTTTTAGGTTAGTGAAGTGCACAAAGCATATCACTCCCCCAAAATGGGATAGTCCATTAATTTCTCAAACGAGCCCATTGAAATCAACACAAGATCCAATAAGGACTCAACACCAAGTTTACACATATATGGAGCGCACATTAACATACACAAACTTGATTGCTCAAGGTAAGTAATAAGCGCAACATATACAAGCACATGCTAGGAACAACACTAACACATGCTAGGGGGGCAAGCAACTTTCAATGTATATATAATTTAAATATAAGTTACCGCAAGAAGGAGCATTGGATATGAGGTATGACAATATAATCCAAATGACTTGGCTTGTGGAAATAATAATCACAAAGATCCCTTAATTCTTCAAGGATAGCCAAGTCTCCAATGTCCTCCATCACAACCTATTGATCAAATTTGAGCTTGTTGGTCCCCAACCAAGTTGGGTCCTAAGAGGTTAGTCACAATAGGCTTGGCAACCCAAATGGTACTTTTCTTGACACCACTTTGAGTCCCCACATATTTGGCAAACACATTGCCAACCCTATCCTTCCTAAGAGAATAAACATCATCATCAACTATTATGGGGTTGGATAGAGTACCATTAGTGCATGAAGAAGCCAAGTGGCCCTTCTCACGGCATAAGTAGCAATATCGACTCTTTTCTTTCTTCTTAATAGGCTCCTTGACTTGAGGAGCAATGACTTGAGTCTTCTTAGGAGGTGGCCCTTGTTCAACCCGAGGTTGAGCATGAGATTGAACAAAAGGCCGCTTCCCTAATTGCTTCTCACTAAGAGGCTTCTTCTTCATTGGGCAATCCCTAACATGATGCCCTTCAACTTTGCACTTGAAGCATATAATCTTGGCCGAGTGATTGACTTGTTCTTGGCCCTTCTTATTGCTACTCTTGGACTTGTTCTTGATATTGGAGTTGAATCCAATTCCACTCTTGTCATTGGGGGATTTTTGCACACTCAACATGTTGTCAAGTGTGGCCTTCCCTTTATGACGTTTCTCCACATCTTTCTTCAAAGAAGTGGCTTGTGCCTTGTGCTCTTTAGTCTTCCCTACAAAGTTAGTAGCTACACAAGTACTAGTGGAAGTTGAAGCTTCATTGTTAGAGCAACTAGACACAAAATGTAATTCAACATATGATTTAGCATTAGTGTGAGATGAAGAATTACAAGGACTAGCACATGGCATTTTAGCATTTTTATTAGAAGTTGTGCCATTGTCCACATGAGGCTCACTAGGTATTACCTTGATAACATTAGCCTCATGAGCTAACTTTAGCTTATCATGAGATACGAGAAGATCTTCATGAGAGCTCGAGAGCTTCTCATGGCTTTCTTCCAATATATCATATTTGCTAGTTAGCAATTTAAGTTGAGCCCTTAGCTCAACATTCTCCTTTAAAATGGATGCTTCACAAGAGATAGAGTTAGTAGCACAAGCATCAACATTAATAGCAATGGGAGAACAAGTAGGAAGCTCTTTTAGTAATTGAGCTTGGAGTTGATCATGAGACTTAGTGAGATGTGCAAGAGAATCTTCCAAGGACTTGGCATCCTTTTCAAATTTCACATTAGCCTCAAGGAGTCTAACAATTTCAACAACAAGCTCATCATTTTTAATTTTAAAATCATTAGCCACCTTGAGAGCTCTATCATGGGTTTCATTTACTTTAGATAACTCTAGAGTAAATGTCTCCTCAAGAGATTTCTTGGTGGTTTGGATTTCTTCAAGAGCTTGCTCAAGATCCGCAATCGTGTTTGCATAATCACGTTCACGGCGAAGGCTTTCATTTTCACGAGCTTCCAAATTTTCAATAGTAAGCCCTCGCTCAACAAGGGTGCTCATGATTTCATGTAGGTTCTCACAAGCATTTTCATTCTTTGAAAGAGCATTAAGAACCATTAGACCTTTCTTATTAAAGTAAGCATCATCTTCTTCATTATCATCATTATTGTCATGATCTTCACTACTTGATGATTTAGAAGATATGCAAGGACTATCAACACAAGCATGTGAAACATTTATAGTTCTAGATGTGTTTAAGTCCAAAGATAAATCATTGCAATAAGATAGAGATGAAATATCATCTATAGGAAGCTCACTATCATCATTGCGAAATTTATCCCTACTCACCATTGCATTGTTTTGCGGCTTGCCACATGTAGGTGAGGTAGAAGAAGTTGAGAACTCATTACACCCGGAGATGGAGGGAGAACAATCATTCTCACTATCAATGGACACACCATAATTGTCTTGAAGCTTGGTCCATAGCTCATGAGCACTCTGATAAGGAGTGATCGACAAGGCAACTGCATTTCTTAAAGACATGAAAACAACTTTAGAAGCTTGAGCATCTAAATAAGAATTTTCCTCATCCTCCAAAGATAATCTTTTCGGATCCTTTGGAGGAGGAAAACCCATATCTAAGATTTGCTCTATAGATGGATCAATGTCCCTAAAGTAATTTAGCATGCGATTTCTCCAGTCATTATAATTAGTGCCATCGAATGTTAAAGAGGCATTGTGCACTAAACCACTAGACGACATCTTTACTCTCTAGGCCGTGAAGCCCTATAAAGAGAGAACCTGCTCTGATACCAATTGAAAGGACACGGATGTCGCCTAGAGGGGGGGGGGGGTGAATAGGCGATTTAAAATTATTACGGTTAAGGCTTGAATAAATGCGGAATAAAACTAACGTTTAATTTATCAAGCCAAAACCTAAACTAGCTAGGTTCACCTATGTGCACCAACAACTTATGCTAAGCAATATGATCAACTAGGTGATAGCAAGATATATGACTTTAAGCTTAATGTCTATCACAAAGTAAATAGCATAAGTAAGAAGCTCGGGATAGAAATACCGAGGCACTTGGAGACGATGATTTTATCCCGAAGTTCACTTCCCAATGGAAGCTAGTCTCCGTTGGAGCGGCGCGGTGTTCACCAATGTGAAACACCGAGTAGCCTTGATATGGCACACCGTATCTCCGTTGTGTCTTACCACCAATGTGGCGAGGCACTTGTCACTATGTTGCCGTTGAGGTTGACAACTAGAACCTTTACAAGGGTGAAGCTCACTCCACAAGTTGGAGGGTCTTCACCAAATGCACCGAGCCACCAAGACTCGATGCCCAAGGCCGAGGGCTCCCGGCAATGTCTTCGAAGCTACCAAAGCTCCGAAGCTAACAAGGTTGAGCCACACTCCACAATTGGAGGCTCCCAACAAATCCCGTGAGCCACCAAGACTCCGAGAAAACAACAACCGTCTAGGGTACCAACGTGCCCTAGAGGAACAAGCTCTAGGGCACCAAAGTACCCAAGAGTAACAAGCTTCTCAACTTCACTTTCCACGAATCACCGTGGAGAACTCAAACCGATGCAACTAATGCAATGGCAAGAACACACTAAGTGATCAAGTTCTTCCAACCCGAATCCAACCAAAGCAACTAATGCTTGGGAGGGATTAGAGAGGAAGAACAAAGGAGAGACACAAAGAAAACTCCAAAGATCTAGATCCAAAGTGTTCCCCTCACTTAGAGGAGAAATCAACCGGTGGAAACAAGGATCTAGATCTCCTCTCTCTTTTCCCTTAAAAAGTAGCAAGAACTATTGGTGGGATTTGAGAGAAAGCCAAGCTTGAGAAGTCAACAATAGAGGAGAGAAAATGGCTCAAGAGTTGGCAAAAGGTTAGGTTTATTTTGGGGAAGAAACCCCTTAAATAGGAGGCTCCAAAAGGAGCCGTTGGGTTATTTTGCGTGCAGCCAAAAACAAGGGAAAGCAGCTCGGCCTGGGAGCCGGCCAAGGCCGGCAGGCAGGCCGGAGCTCCACCCGCAAGGACCGGCCTGGGAGACGGCCCAGGCCGACAGGCAGGCCGATGGGCGAAGAAGAGTTCGGTGCAGGCCGGCGTCCACCCGGGTGGGCCGGCCTGGGAGCCGGCCCAGGCCGGCAGGAAGGCCGGGGTTCCATCCGAAGCGACCGGCCGGTGAACCGGCCCAGGCCGGCATGAGGCCGGGGTGGCGCCCGAACTGGCCGGCCTGGGAGCCGGCCCAGGCCGGAGGTGAGGCCGGCAGCCCCCCCCCCCCTTTTTTCTTTTTCCTTTTTAATATTCTTTCTAAAAACTTCCGATACCGAAAACGTAATATCTTCCACATACGAACTCCGTTTTCGGTAATCTTGGACTCGTTGGAATCGTCACAACGAGCACTACAAGAATATACATAGAAACATCATTGTTCAACAAGATATGGTAAAACCAAATGATGAGAGGTAAAAACCTTTTATTGAAAACCGGAAAACCATATCTTTTGCATATGAAGTCCGAATGACACAAAACCACTTTTGTTGGAAAGAGGACGACAAATGCTACCCAATAACATGTGAGAATATTGAAACCAAGCAAGGGAGATTTTGCTAATAAATGGAAGGGTGAAACCTTCCGCATAGATGGACCGACAAAATCTCCGACACCGAAAACTCAATAGGGAACACATATGAGAACCGTTTTCGGTGACCTTGAGCTTGTCATGACAAGCACGACAAGCACCAATACCACACCACGATAAGAACCAAATAGGAACCAATAAGGATGATGCCAAGGATGCAAAGGTTTGAGCTCTCTACGACCGATACGCTAAAGCTCACTTGAGAGCCCCTCTTAATAGTACGGTTACCTATCTAACAAACCCTATCAAGATCATACCTTTGACTTGCGCATTCCACTTGAGCTAGATGATGACGATCTTGATCTACTCTCAAGTGGATCACCTTTCTTGATTTTGCTCCGCTTGGTGAAGACTCGCATATAGCTCCCCCATACACCAAGATGGGAGAGGCACTCTTCGACATATCTTCACTTGGCCTTTATCTTGATGATGATCACCACGTGACGCCATCCACCATGGACAACATAGGATCTTGATCAACACAGATGATCACCACGTGACGCCATCCACCATGGACAACATAGGATCTTGATCAACAAATGATCTTCTTCTTCACATACCCTAATCTTGTATGTTGATCAACTTGCACTTAGCCTTGATCAACATATAGTCTTCTTCTTTTAGCATTGACTCCAACATATGGAGTCCACGCATTCCTTATGGACAAACACTGCAAATATAACTCAAAGCACACATTAGTCTATAGAGATTGTCATTAATTACCAAAACAACACATGGGGGGCAACCATGCTCTTTCAATATGGAATATTGTTTGATCTATGCAATTTACAATATTTATTTTTTATTATATATTCGTTATTCAATTTTTATGTCAAATGGCTCATCTTTATTGAAATGCTGAAAACTGTGTGGTTTAAGGTTTGGGAATAGTCGCGGCAGAGCAGAACCCGTAAAGAAGAACCTTAAAACGGAATATTCTGTTTTAAGGTTCTGCTTTACGGGTTCTGCTATGTCGCGCCTCGTTTTCGCCCAAAAAACTCCAGTTCCGCGAACCTTAAAATGCGTCTCAGGTTTCACGTTTTAAGGGCTCTGCTAGAGATGCTGTAAGGGCATGTGTAGCGGTTCAGCTGGCCAGCGTCTGCAACACGCGTCCATGTCAATTACAGATTCTGGTATAGGCAGCACCTACAGCAGGTTAACTATGCGGCAGGCTGTAAAATCTCCAACGGGCCGTAAATCGTGTTTGGAGCATGAGTTCTTTTCGGCCCACGATTAGCGATCACCTCGGTACAATGGGAATTACATCGTCTGTAAGCAGCCGATTAGACCATTGCTAATTTTGCAGACACTCCCGATTGGTTTTCAGTTTCTCTCGCCTCGCGTCATTTATCTTCATATGTGGCTGGAGTTACAAACGTCTGACTGGACATCGCTGTACATGCCCTAAGAACGCACACCCACCCAACACTCAAACCTCCTCCCACTGTTTCCCCACATGTTGATAGGTAAATTACTCCATCACGATCCAAACTAATCTAAATTTAAAACTGTACTACCTCAGCTTTAAATGGGATGTCATCTTTTTCGGGACGGAGGGAGTATTACTTTTGGACCGATTGTCCACCAAAGTATGTTTTCACCATTATGTTCCTCAAGACGATTTATTCGAATTACATCCCATACGGCCATGTTGCATCAATTATTCTCGAAAATCAACTTTCTATTACAAAAGCAAGTTTGTGGTACAACACATGGTTTTCCGGAACAAACCAATAAAGTTTGAGCATTATTTTATAAAGACAAGTTTCTAGTATGTGGTTGCTTGCATAAATTGTTATTATAAAGTACCTTCACAATTTAGAGATCACACAGTAATATGTTTGGAAGGAGCAACGTATATTCTGTAAAAAAAAACAAGTTTATACTTCACGCTTTTCTGTCCATAAATATTTTTGAGAAGCAACATGTATCATGGGAAGCAATTTTGTAGTATAAACTTTCTTTTCCTCACAAATCAATTAGTTTACCATACGGAAAGTAGTTTGTAACGAAAACTTGCATTTCATCATATTATAATAAGCATGTTACTACTATGTAGTTGCTTTTCAAACTGCTAAATGGTACTTCAAAACCTCCTTCACAATTTAGAGGGCACGCCTCCATATGTTTCAAAAGAGCAACATCATGTCACGAAAAGCAAGTTTTTTACTACAGACATGATTTCGCATCGCAAACATTTTTAATCAATTAACTATTTATGAACTGACGGAGGTAAAAAAACATTTCGATTATATAGGGGCTTGCACACCTTTAAGTTGCTTTTGTTCAACTTTTAGGGAAAGCACCAATTTTCTTTTAAATAACTCAGTATTAAAGACTTCCCTTTTCGTTGCACAAAGTTGTTTTTTTAAGAATATCGAAATATAACCATGCGATATCTAATTTCAGGGATCCCCTGGGGAGGAATACAAATATGAAAACAAATTTGAATTTGGACACTCGACACTCGAGTTAAAGTCATGAATTAAAAACTCTAAAATATATTTGCATCTGGATTATGACATCTGTCCGTGCTGATTTTGCATTGTCCATCATGCACATAGAGAATCAACTGTCTATATGAAAAGTAACTTTGGTTTCCGAGCTCTAGTCATCCCGGTATTTTTTTTAGATTGAAAATATTATTTATGATCTTTAAAAAATTATGAAAAAAATCACGGATGTAGCCATTGGTGTATCCCACAAAAATGCAAAATATAAACTTCAAATACTTTGTATTTTGAGCTACAAAAAAATAACAAAATCTGATAAAATTTGAAACTATGCCTATTCAAATCCACACTTTTGTCATTTTTGTGTAGTTCAGATATAGATTATTTGAATTTGTTTTTTTTACACATTTGTAGAATACACCATTAGCTACATCCGTAATTTTTATCACAATTTTTTTAAACTCATAATATTTATTTCGATTTTTGTAAACCCAAGATCACTAGAGCTTGGGAGCACCAAATCTCCACTCCTGTCTATACTTGTAAAAAAAAAGTTACGATGAGTCACTTGCCTTGGTCGTTCCGACAGCGGCGAACATCAATAAGCATCTGGGCAAGAAATATTATTAGCCAAAATAAGAAATAAGAGAAATCCCAAGATTATTCAGGGGCCCTTTCTCCCTTTGAACCGAAGAGTCAACATAGGAGAACCAGAAAGCATTCACGCATTACTGATGTTGTTCTCAAACTGGGTGGTTGGTAGATGGAGAAAGGATGGAGTCAACGGGCCTTCTGCTAGACTCGGAACGGGTCCTTCATCATCGTGTATTCTTCGTTGAACAACCTGGTTGGTTGGTGTACGGGAAAAGCGACCAGCTGTCCCACCGACTTTCTACTTGCGGTGCATTTCCTACTGACTTTTCCACGGGGGCATCACTCACGAATCACAGTCCCATGTATCGAACACGTGTGCTTGGTTCGACTTGTGCAACCCTTGTGTGAACGTACGTTTATACGTTTTCTTTTAGAAAGTAAAAGAAAATCTTCCGACCATGTACGTTCATACTTGATTCAAACTTTTCACTTTCTGTCTCCCATAGACTACTACACTAGCATCGTTCATACGATAAAACAAAAAACAACTATTATATGTTCCTACATGTCTATTTCGGAGCACCTTGTTTTCCCAATTTAGCGTTCTCTTTGTCATTTTCAATTAAGATGTTGGATAGAACCGGAAATGGTATATCATACAAGATAGAATGGTCATACAAAGAATAGCTTGAATTAACAAGTACTCGGAAGGTAATTCTTTATAACAAGTTGAAGGTAATAATGACATAAACGTCCAACGAGCCCACATACGCCGCCCACGAAAAAACACTCAAGTGGCGTATGTGGGTAAGCCCACCAAACCCGTGAACGTGTCAGAATCCCTTTGTGCCATCTACGGCCGACACCTTAACGTTGTGTGTTGATCGGATTGAATTCTTTCACGTCGATAATGCAAACCTAGATAGTTAAACTAGCTTGCTTAATTCCGTCTCGTGTGAAGATTTACTTCGAACCCACTTACATAACCTTTTTTGAGAATTCTTACTTAAGTGTGTCCTTTTCTGAAACCTTGTCCTGGAACAAAATCCAGCTTTGCATTATGAGGCGATTGAAAAAAAAAATATCGCTAAATCAAGCTACCGACAAATCATACTCCAAGATGCGATGAAGATCTTTATCGAGTCATTATGAATGCCCACTGGAGTAGAACATAACTGTGTGAAAACACATTTTGTATACATCGATGCATAATACTTCCTCCATTCCAATGAATAATGCTTATTTTTTTTAGAAAAAGTCAAGCTAAGTAAATTTTAATCAAACTTTTAGAAAAACTGCCAACAACTATAATATTATATGAATATCATGTGAACATATATTTCATGCTTATAATTTATTACTCCCTCCGTCCTAAAAGGATGTCATTTCTTTGTCTAAAATTGAATGTATCTAGACACTATTTAGTTGTTAGATACATTCAAATTTGGACAAAAAAATGGCATCCTTTTTAGGACGGAGGTAGTAGAAAACATGATCAAACTTCACATAGTTTGAACTTTGTGAAAATAATATAGACCTTCTTCGGTACTCTGTGCAAAACACATTTTGTATTTGGTGAATTCACCGGAGAGCTTTAGCAGGCAACTGTTTTCCGCCGTGGAAAGCTTGAAAAGGCATCGACGTGGCTCCGTGGTGGATCTGATGGGGGGCACATGAGACGAGAGCGGCCTGCGGCTACGGCACGTCCGCGTCTCCGTCGAGCGAGGCGGTGGCGAACAAATCAGCAGGAAAATCTGTCGTCCGTCGGCCCCTCCGGCCCCGGCCTTCCCCAAACGTCAGCACAAACGGCCATGCCGTACGGAACGCCGCATGCCCACGCCACGCAGCATGTGGAGGGAAGGACGCGTGCCGCCGCGGTTTCTTGAACGCCGTGGCCGGCCGTGCCTGCCGCTCGATCTCGCCGCTGTAGGCTCTAGCCAACGCCGGCACGCCGACATGCCGTCTCATTGACCACGTTCGTCTCGTCCCCATTCCCCACCGCGAGCCGTGCCGTGCCGAGGAGTAGTCAGAGTCCACGCGGTGTCGTGCGGATCCAGCCTTTCTTCCCCCACCCCACCGCGACCTGCGAAACCGCGTAACCCGCGGCACGCATCTCACCCGCTCGCTGTCAAGCCTGCTGTGGGCGCCTACCCCCGCGTCCTCGGCCCGCGCCCACCTTCCTGGTACCTCCCTCCCCCACCACCAGGGTCTCGCTTTCCTACTCACCCTTTCCTTCCTTGTCCAAAAAGCAACGCCTCCGCGTTCACACCTCGCCTAGTTCAATGGATCGCACCGTACTTATATATCGTTCCCCATTTCACACCAGTCTCGAACCCACAACATCTCCGACGACGGAAGACAGAAGAACATTTCGCCTCCTCGCTTCGTTTCGTTTCGTTTCCTCTTCTTCGCTGACGCGCACCACCGCGACTCCTATAGGCGCGCATCGCATCCAACGAGCGTTATTACTCAGTAGCTAGCGTGCGGTATATGAGATCCCCAACCAGCGCCCGCCCCACCAGCGGAGTAGGTGGAGCAGCCGCAGCCGACGACGACTTCGCCTTCTACTACTCCTTCTTCCAGGACCCCGCCTCCGCGTCGCCGCTCGCGCTCGACCAAGCCGCCGTCGACGCCATCGCCATGCCCAACAGCAACAACCGCCGCAGGAAGCGCGGCGGAGGGGACGACCCCGCCGCCGACCCGGCCGCCGCCGGTAACAACAACAACGGGAGGAAGCGCTCCATCGCCAAGATCATAACCTCGCTGGCCGCGCTCGACGCCGAGGCGCACGCCGACAGCGCCGCGGACGACGCCTCCCGCCGCGAGCTCGCGCTGCTCGAGTCCAACGCCGACACCAAGTCGCAGGCCATGATGGACTACTACGCCAAGATGGAGGGCAGCTTCGACGCCGACGCCGACTCCGAGGCGGCCGCTCGGTCCAACCGCTCCCGCCTCTCGGCCTCCGCGGCGGCCGTCGTGGCTGCCGGCGTCGAGGAGGCGGCGACCAACAACGCGACCGCGTCCGCCTCGCCGCCGCGCGCGGCGGGGCAGCACCACCAGCGCCGGCTCTGGGTCAAGGACCGGTCGCAGGCGTGGTGGGACCGCTGCAACAGCGCCGACTTCCCGGAGGCGGAGTTCCGGCGCGCGTTCCGGATGGGCCGGGAGACCTTCGACATGATCTGCGAGGCCCTGGGCTCCGCGGTCGCCAAGGAGGACACCATGCTCCGCGCCGCCATCCCGGTCCGCCAGCGCGTCGCCGTCTGCATCTGGCGTCTCGCCACGGGCGAGCCGCTCCGCCTCGTCTCCAAGCGCTTCGGCCTCGGCATCTCCACCTGCCACAAGCTCGTCCTCGAGGTCTGCGGCGCCATAAAGTCCGTCCTCATGCCGCGCTTCCTCCAGTGGCCCGACGAGGCCGCGGCCGGCCGGTTCAAGGACGGGTTCGAGAGGTCCTTCGGTGTCCCGGGCGTCATCGGCGCCATGTACACCACGCACATCCCCATCATCGCGCCCAAGATCTCCGTCGCCGCCTACTTCAACCGCCGGCACACCGAGCGCAACCAGAAGACGTCCTACTCGATCACGCTCCAGGGGGTGGTCGGCCCCGACCGCGCCTTCACCGACGTCTGCATCGGCTGGCCGGGCTCCATGCCGGACGACCAGGTGCTCGAGAAGTCCATGCTGCACCAGCGGGCGGCGACCGGGATGATGCACGATGCCTGCCTCGTCGGCGGCGCGAGCTACCCGCTCATGGATTGGGTGCTGGTGCCGTACACGCACCAGAACCTGACGTGGACGCAGCACGCCTTCAACGAGAAGGTCGGCGACATCCGCAACGTGGCCGTGGATGCTTTCGCGCGGCTCAAGACGCGGTGGGCGTGCCTCCAGAAGCGCACGGAGGTGAAGCTGCAGGACCTCCCCGTGGTGCTGGGCGCCTGCTGCGTCCTGCACAACATCTGCGAGATGCGCGGAGAGGAGCTCGAGCCGGCAGGGGAGACCCCGTTCGACCTCAAGGACGACGACACAACGCCGGAGAACCCCGTGCGCTCCGAGACCGCCAAGCAGGAGAGGGACAGCATCGCGCACAACCTCCTCCACCGCGGCTTCGCCGGCACCACATTCTTCTGACCGCATGCCCCTCTTTTCTTCCTGGCTTCGGTGGTTTTCTTCGGTACAAATGAATTAAACAAGGATAGCGCATTGTGATTCTTTTTTAGCCGTAGGATATAGTACTAGAACATTTTGGTAGGATTGGTGCAGGACGTTCAGAGACAGTGGAATGTCGTGTAAACATCCTGTAAAAAAATTGGGCAGGAACTGTTGGTTTAATGTTTGATGATATACATTTTAATTTACATGGCACGAGAAGAAACAAATCATCTACATGACGTATTGGAGTATTGTGTTTGATCGCCTGCAATCTGCAACTGTTGAGTGCACGCCTTGTCTCTCAGTGAACGGAAGGGTTCCGTTATCTCCAAAACATCAGTCGACACTCTTTACAACAATCTGATGCAGTAACACCGGTGCTGTATCTCGTCTGTCTATGATGCTTCAAACATTTAGCTGCTGCCTGGATTGAGCGTAATTGGATGAGTGTCTTCAAAGATTGCTCTGAAACATTAAGGGTTAAGCTGAGGGTTAGGGTGCCCAGCAAAGTACCACAGACTAGGCTGTTCCATTTCCATGGTGGCGTTTTCTAACTGCACTTTGAGATTGAAGAGGACACTATTGTAGATGCTAAGAAAATGGACACTGTGTTAACAGTGAAGGGGAGGACAAAGGAAATGAAAGTAGTGGTGGAATGAATGATAATCCAGATATTGATGGCAGGAAATCTGACTCTGGGAGAAGCTCCAACAACTCACAGAATGGCAGTAAGGCAGGGAGTGGCAATCTGGGCAAGCAAGCTCTTGGAGTTGTGGATGATGCTGAAGATGAAGTGCTCTGTGGCTCTGCTGTCTTTAAACTATTAGTTGATAGGGGAGTGGTAGACAAGCAAGGTGGTTTTGTATGGGACAGTGAACTTGGACAAGAAGCTGGGCATGGACATGAAGTGGATAACGTCTGGCGGGAAGACCAGGACAATTTCTCAAGTAGGTTGATGGAGGAGGATGCTGGCCAGGATGTGATCCTACCAGAGGATATTATGCCAGATTTTGGTAAACTAGCTGTTGATGAATATGGTGAACCTGATGCTGGGGAAGATAGAGCTAGTAAGAAACTGAAGAAATGGGGGCCTGTGGTACCAATCAGACAAAGTGGAAGGATTGACAGGTCCAAGAATGTTTTGGAAAAAGCAAAAGAGAGCAAGATGAGGAGCAACCTGGAGATCCCTTCCAGGAAATTTGCAGGTATAATACATGCTAACCCATTTAATGTTCTGCAAAGTAATGAACTAGAAAAGATGGCTAGGCAAGTTGGTATTGACATAAATGAGGTTATAGATGTAGAAAGTTGTAGTGATACTATAGATCATGTGGCAGATTTAGCTGTACATGAAGATAATCATGATGTGGTAGCCCTGGATCCAGATTTAGCTGGACAAGGGGAGGAAAAAAACATGAAGTAGACACACCTGTAGACAAAAGAGGTGTGGGTTTAAATGATAGATTAGATGCTTTAGATGAATGGTGGACTGAGGTAGTGAGAAAATCACGGGGCAAGCACCCCAGGAAGCTGGTCCTATGAAGTGTGCCTTTTGGAATTCCAGGAGTATTTCTGCTCCTGGCAGGAAAAAGTGCATTGAGGATACTATTATCCCACTTCAGGTAGATTACATTGGTTTCCAGGAAACTAAAAAAGAGAAATTCTCAGCTTCCTTCCTTAAAATTGTTCTAGGAAATAGAAACTTTTACTAGAACTACCTGCCTGCCAAGGGTTCAGCTGGTGGCATTCTAGTAGGAGTAAATGCAGATATTTTTTATGTTATAGCTTGGGATATCAAAACTTTCTCTGTCAGTGTAATAGTTAAGATTAGGAAAAATGAGATGATAATTAGGCTTACTACAGTATATGGCTCTCCCTACGAGGAAAGAAAGCAGGCTTTTATCTCTGAGCTGCATGAACTCTTTGTTAATTGGGATGGCCCAGCAATGATAGGTGGGGACTTTAATTTGGTGAGGTCCCAAGCTGATAAAAGCAATGGAGCTATTGATTTTAAATGGGTAGACAAATTCAATGCTTGGGTAGAAATTTGGGCATTGATGGAAATAAATCTAACTGGTAGAATGTTTACTTGGTCGAATAATCAGGAGAATTTGGTTATGAGTAGAATAGATAGAATTTTCTGTACCACTAGTTTTGACAACATTTTTCCTTTGGCTCATGCTAGAGCTCTTCCTAGACTAGGGAGTGATCATACCCCTATCCTTTGGGAATCCGGATGTGGTCAGATCCCTAAAAAAGGAAGTTTTAAATTTGAAAATTGGTGGAGTACAAGGCCTAATTTTATATATATAGTTACTAAAGCCTGGTCTTGTGAAAAAAGAGCTAGAAATGCGGTTGACGTCTGGCAAAACAAATTAAGACTCTTTAGGCGTTTAGCAAAGGGGTGGAGTGCTAACATTGATGCGGAAATTAGAAGGAATAAGAAAGATCTAATGAAAGAGTATGATAGCTTAGATATTAAAGCAGAAACACAGGATCTAGATGAAGTAGAATTAAATAGATTAGATGCCATATATAGGGAGCTGAATAGCTACTGGCTTATGGAAGAAATTAAGGCTAAAACAAGATCCATGAAGGGGTCGCAGCATAGAAAACAAAAAAATTTCCTACGCAACAAACGGAATAAACCCCAAGGATCTAGATCTACTAGATGAAGATAGCGAAGGTGAGATCCAATCTCTTACCCTTGAAGATCGAACAAACGCGTTTTGTCGGTGCAGGGGTTGGCTAGTCGATCCCCGCAACTAGACTCGTCTAGTCGCGAGGAGATGTATTATCCTCGAGATCCAATCCGACGAAGTGCAGCAACGGGCAGCACCTCTGCGGTATCCACACGTACAGCTCGATGAAGACGTCTACTCCTTGATCCCGCAAGCGAGGTAGACGTGGCCTTGATGATCTCAGCAACACGACGGTGTGGTGGTGATGATGATGATCTCCACGAGCGAGGCTTCGCCAAGCCAAGCACGAGGAGAGGGAGAGGAGGAGGTGGCGCAGCCCCTAGGGCTAGGGGGTTGCGGCAGCTCGAGGTGGAGGTGGTGGTGGCGCAGCCCTCCGAGGAGAGGGGGGTGTGGCGGCGGCTTGGAGGTGGAGGCCGGCGGCTAGGGTTTAGGGTTGGGGTGCGGCTAGGCAACTTGGGGGGCTCCCTTGTGTTGTCCCGCACCCCCTCCCCTTGCCCCTATATATAGGTGGAGGGGGAGCCCTAGGGCCGGCCGGCCAAAGGGTGGCTTGGCCCCCAAGCCGAGTCCCCCTAGGACTCCTCCTAGGGTTCGGCCGGCTCCCCTCCTAGGGCCACACGGATTGGCCCATGTGGGCCTTGGGTGGTGCGGCACACCCATGTGGTGTCTGCACCCCCTTTGTCCATGTGGGCCGCCATACAATATGTGGGTCCCACTTCTAGACCTCTCTAGAACATTCTAGAACCTTCCGGTACCCTATACAAATTTTCCGAAACTTTTCCGATACCTCCGGAAACCACTTTCCATATATGAATCTTATTCTCCGGACTCCTCCGGAACTCCTCATGACATCCGGGATCCCATCCGAGACTCCGAATCACCATTCATTCATTTCATCATTTAATTCATCGCAAAACCTAATTTCATCAGAGCGTAAAGTGTGTGACCCTACGGGTTCGGGAATGCATAGACATGATCATATCAATAATTAATAGCGGGACCGGGATGCCCATATTAATTCCTATACACTCAATGAAACTCTTTTCTCAATTGAACCACGATGTCGGAGATTCAATTAATCTCATATACGATTCCCTTTGTCTCACGATATTTTACTTGCCCGAGATTTAATCGTTGACATCCCCATGTCTAGTTTAATCTCGTTACCGGCAAGTTCTCTTTACTCGTCCATAATATAGGATCCCGGTGATTACATCCTAATCACATGTCTGCAGACCTTTGATGCTATATTACCGAGAAGGCCTGGAGATATCTTCTTCGTCACATGGAGGGACAAATCCCACTCTTGATTCATATCACCCAATAACCCACCGTCGGAGATACCTGAAAGACACCTTTATAATCACCCAGTTACGAAGTGATGTTTGATGTCCACAAAGTATTCCTCCGGTGAACGGGAGTGATATAATCTCATGGTCTAAGGAAACTATATTGGCATATTAAAAGTGTTGACAACAAAACTTTTGTGACACGATTAATTGTAACTCTTTATTATTTGGGTCATGTCCATCAAGTCATTCGCCCAATGACGTGACTCCGTTATCAAGTGACTATAACAAGTCCATAGTTAGGAAACTCTAACTATCTCTTGATCAACGAACTAGTCCTGTAGAGGCTCACTAGGGACTCCTGGTGTTTATATTCCACACATGTATTATGTTTCCATTTAATACAATTATAGCATGGATAATAAACTATTATCATAAACATGAATATGCTAATAAACCATTTTATTATTGCCTCTAGGGCATATTCCCAACAGTCTCCCACTTGCACTAGGGTTAATAACCTAGTTTACATTTTTCTCGATCCAACACCCATAGAGTCTCACTCATGAAGTCTCAGTGCTGATCATGTTTGCTTGTGTAAGAGGTTATGTCCGTGCTCTGTACTATGCAGCTCTTTATGTCCTTTGCAAAATTGTAACTGTCACCTAATTTGACATTACTTTATCCTCACATGACAAACTTCCTATCATCCCATGATAAAACTCATTATCATATAATGTATATAATATGTTTGGTTATAGAGTGAGATGCTTGTATCCCTTTATGCCTACATGACGTATGATCAATCAAAAGGACTTTCACATAGCATGTGCATCCGGAACTCACTCAATCTTGAAACAACCTTTCTCAAACCAAAATATTATATCTTATTTTAATCCTTGAATTAATCATATACTCCTATATGTTGTAGACTTAACAAATCGTCAGTGAACCCTTGTCACTTCGATATTTCCGATCATGCTTTCTCTACGCTTCTGATTTTAAGAGATCTCCAATTTAGTTTGGCTTTATGACTTCAACCAAGTCTACCACTTTCTAAATTCATCTCAATTTCATGAAAATGGACTCCTCATTTAACATGTTCTTCCAACTAAGAACTTGGGTCACATATCGTCAAATACAAACACATGGTTCTTATATGTTTAGACCTATGAACCATTCATAGTGAATACCAACATATCCTCCAACCATCAATTTTGTACTGAGTTATCAACTCAATGTTTCACCTATTCCTTACAAGGAGATGAACCATTCTTCTCTTGTTTTATTTTTGAACTCCTTCAAAACTTGTTCAGGTTAAACATCCCGACTTTAATGTTTATCAAACATATCTATCCTCCATAGATACATCCATCTCCATGGATATTTGACGTTCAAACTAACTTCACAAGGTATGCATTGGTCCATGACAATATTTACAACATTCATGAAATCTCCATTTCACTCAAACAAGATGTTGTAAACTCCCACTCAAATATACACCATACACATATTAAATTGTGAAACCCACTATGGCTCCCACTCAGAAATATGTTATCTATATATTTGACTATGATTAAACAACTCCCACTCAAACATATGTCTCCACATATTTTGATCAGGGAAAATAGTTTCTACTCTAACTTAATATATGTCATCACATATGTCAATTAGACCCCACTCAGTTTCTTATGCACTTTCTCGATACTTTGGACTCCTCCAAAATTCTCAATTAACCATTAAAAACGAGAACTCATATACGAAATACTAGTACTCTGCTAGCATCAATCCTCTTGACTTTAAGCACAACTACACCATGTAGTTAACAATATTGAATCTGTTTAAAGAGATTTACCTCTTGTGCTTCTCTTCAGCAAGTTTTATTTATTCCTTCCAAACCCTTTTGAAGAATAAATATGTGAAACATTGTTTTCACAAAATCAAGTAACAATTACTTTGTCATTTAAACTTAACATAGGATGACTCTAAGTCACTTCGTATTTTAAAGTTTCTATTTCTTCCTTTTGTAGTTTCGCAGGTAGGTCTTGTTTCTCAAACATGACAAGTAAATCATGAATATTATTTTGTAACATGACAAAAATACAATATTCTTGAATCCTACTTATCTCAGGAAAAACTCAACTCGAAATTTAATGATCATTATCATTATTTCTTCTTTTAAATATCAAGTCCAAAACATTAATGCACTTTCAAAATGTGCCACTTGATAATCAAAAGCAAGATCGACCATCTTGATTTAAGTCTCCTTATTCCATCAATCCTCTTTATCAATGAAAACCTTTTCACGATAAACCACTAAAACTTTTAGCACAACCAACAAATTGATTTGCTCCTTTTAGTCTCATATTGTGGAATCTTATTCACAATCTCATATGAATATACTACAAAACTCCATTTGCTACAGTTTCTAATTATCCAATAATTACTGAAACCACTGTTTCACATAACTCATATGCGAAATGCAAATCATTAAATAGATCCTTTATTTAAAACAGAGTGTTATCAAAATAAATCTAAATGATACAAATAAAACCTTAATTCTAAATCCCATTTCTATGACCACACAATATCAAAATATAATGTGACTACAATACTTTAGGGCGCATCAAAACACTTTTGAATAAACTCTAAATATTGCAATTTGTGATAACACTTGTCACAAGTCTGCATACTAAACAATAACTCAAATATCTCGTCTCTTTTGATCAAATCGAAAAGACTCAATTATCTTGTTAAATTAATATCCTTTACTTCCATGGTCTCATCATAACTTGAATAAATACACCTATTTACTCATTCATGAAGAAGCACACAAAATAATGATGTCTCTTTTCACTGAAAAATACAACCAACACTTGTGTTTATTTTCAGCTACTCATGGCATTTTCAGAAAAATGGCATTTTAATCATACTACTTAGTGATGCGCATCCAAATGCTCCTCAACACTATAGCACAATTAAAAACAAACCTCATCATCAAGTATTGGATATTTTAGCATGTTTCATTTTATAAATGTTTAGCTAATTATCGTTTAAATCAAAACAAAGGACAATAATCTCATAATCGAAACGTGATCACCAAAAAGGATTACTCATGAAAATAGAATAACCACTTGTCTTTAACATGAATGACCGTCTCATAAATCGAGACACACTAATTTAAAGATCACACTTAATTCGATTACAAAACTCATTCAAATCCTCTAATTTTAAAACGATAAATGTAGAAGTAGAATGTCACCAGCATCAACTCCTTGATTGCCTTCTTTCCGCAAAATCCACTCAGTCCCTCCATGCACTTCTCAAACGGCGGGCCCTATTTTCACAAAACAGCACAAGTATCAAATAGTTAGCTCACCACAAGTGTAAATGGGACATTAAAAATTTATAACTTGTATATCAAAATATACCTTCTGCATTGACTACTTCTCCTGCTATGGGCTCTACTTTGACATGACGCAGCCGAGACACAAACTCACAGAAGGTGATCGAATCTCCTCTCATGACATAGTCTCTGACATAATTCTTGAAGCTGGGAGGAAGCGAACGCAACACCCCATCTATCGCCAATTTGTCAGTCATCTCGTAGTTCCAAACATCCGCCAGAGTATAATACAGCCTATGCATCTTACTCATGTGTTGTTTCAAGCAAGTGTTTTCTTCCATCTGAGTTGAAAGAAATTCATCCAGAACCTCGAACCTTGCAACTCTAACTTGCGCTATGAACCTACTCTTAAGCTCATTGAAAATCTCCATTGCGCTCAAGTTCTCAAATTGGTTGCCAAGGTTTATGTTCATGAAGGTGCGCACCAACCACTGAACTTTCAAGTAGATGGTCTGTTGCTCGTACCATTCCATGTACCCTTCATAGTCAGCAGTAACATCTGGGCATTCCTCTAAAGGTTCATCTATCACGTAGAGCTCATGATTTTCATAAAGGGTTTCTCTCAGACGCATGAACCAAGTAGCAAAGTTTGCCCCATCCATACGCAGCTCCGTAGAAAGGAACATCTTTCCGTAGTCACCCATGATCTACAAGGATTTTTGCAAAGACATTTTCTTAGGATATTTGTTTATGATAATTCTAGTTCATCTTAATCAAATTACTACATGAACTCCCACTAAACTCAACATCTCTCTGGTTGTTTAGTGACACACGATCCAAATCCACTACACCACAACCGATCATCACGTGAGATGATGTAGCTTCAATGGTGAACAACTCAGTGTTGATCATATCATTCATATGACTCGTGTTTAACCTTTCGGTTCCGTGTTCCCGAGGCCATGTCTGTACATGCTAGGCTCGTCAAGATCTACCGTAGTATTTCATGCATGTGTAAACTGGCTTACACCCGTTGTATGTGGATGTTGAATCTATCACACCCGATCATCACGTGATGCTTCAAAACGACGAACTTTCGCAACAGTGCATACTAGGGGAGAACACTTAATTATCTTGATATTGACGTGAGAGATCACCTTATCATGCTACCATCGCGATCACATCTAAGCAAGCAATACGGTGCATAAAAGGATTAACATCACATGCAATTCAAAAATTGTGATATGATATGGCCTTTCTTCTTGTGCTTTTGATCTCCATCTCCAAAGCACCGGCATGATCTCCATCTCCGGTATGATCTCCATCATTGTGGCGCCATCACCATGGTTGTCCACCAACTATTGCAACTACAACTAATGCTACCCTTAGCAATAAAGTAAAGCAATTAAATGGTGATTCAATGACACGCAGGTCACATAAAACAATAGACAACCATATGGCTCCTGCCGGTTGCCGTACTCGTTGACATGCAAGTCGCGAAATAATACAAACATGATCATTGCATACATTATCAAAAATCACACATTGGCCATACCACATCACATGACCCCCTGCAAAAACAAGTTAGACGTCCTCTACTTTGTTTATGCAATTTTTACGTGGCTTGGGTCAAAAGATAGAACCGTTCTAATCTACGCAATACCACAACGGTGATATAATAGTCGCTTATTTTATATCCTTTTGAAAGGCCTTCCATTGAAAATTGCACCCTCACTAAAGCAAGAGAAACAGACACCCGCCAGCCACTTATGCAAAACAAGTCGCATGTAAGTCGTGAAACCGGTCTCTCGTGCGTGGACGAGTAAGGTTGGTCCGGGCCGCTTCAATCTCACAATACCGCAAAGATGCAAAGTGCATGTTAGAAGGTAGCAACATAAAATATCAACACACACAACTCCTTGTGTTCTAATCGCACCAACATCTACGAATAGATCTAGGCTCTGATACCACTGAAGGGGTCGCAACATAGAATTTTTTTCCTACGCAACAAACGGAATAAACTCCAAGGATCTAGATCTACTAGATGAAGATAGCGAAGGTGAGATCCAATCTCTTACCCTTGAAGATCGAACAAACGCGTTTTGTCGGTGCAGGGGTTGGCTAGTCGATCCCCGCAACTAGACTCGTCTAGTCGCGAGGAGATGTATTATCCTCGAGATCCAATCCGACGAAGTGCAGCAACGGGCAGCACCTCCGCGGTATCCACACGTACAGCTCGATGAAGACGTCTACTCCTTGATCCCGTAAGCGAGGTAGACGTGGCCTTGATGATCTCAGCAACACGACGGTGTGGTGGTGATGATGATGATCTCCACGAGCGAGGCTTCGCCAAGCCAAGCACGAGGAGAGGGAGAGGAGGAGGTGGCGCAGCCCCTAGGGCTAGGGGGTTACGGCAGCTCGAGGTGGAGGTGGTGGTGGCGCAGCCCTCCGGGGAGAGGGGGGGTGCGGCGGCGGCTTGGAGGTGGAGGCCGGCGGCTAGGGTTTAGGGTTGGGGTGCGGCTAGGCAACTTGGGGGGCTCCCTTGTGTTGTCCCGCACCCCCTCCCCTTGCCCCTATATATAGGTGGAGGGGGAGCCCTAGGGCCGGCCGTCCAAAGGGTGGCTTGGCCCCCAAGCCGAGTCCCCCTAGGACTCCTCCTAGGGTTCGGCCGGCTCCCCTCCTAGGGCCACACGGATTGGCCCATGTGGGCCTTGGGTGGTGCGGCACACCCATGTGGTGGCTGCACCCCCTTTGTCCATGTGGGCCCCCATACAATATGTGGGTCCCACTTCTAGACCTCTCTAGAACATTCTAGAACCTTCCGGTACCCTATACAAATTTCCCGGAACTTTTCGATACCTCTAGAAACCACTTTCCATATATGAATCTTATTCTCCGGACTCCCTCGGAACTCCTCATGACATCCGGGATCCCATCCGAGACTCCGAATCACCATTCATTCATTTCATCATTTAATTCATCGCAAAACCTAATTTCATCAGAGCGTAAAGTGTGTGACCCTACGGGTTCGGGAATGCATAGACATGATCATATCAATAATTAATAGCGGGACCGGGATGCCCATATTAATTCCTATACACTCAATGAAACTCTTTTCTCAATTGAACCACGATGTCGAAGATTCAATTAATCTCATATACGATTCCCTTTGTCTCACGATATTTTACTTGCCCGAGATTTAATCGTTGACATCCCCATGTCTAGTTTAATCTCGTTACCGGCAAGTTCTCTTTACTCGTCCATAATATAGGATCCCGGTGATTACATCCTAATCACATGTCTGCAGACCTTTGATGCTATATTACCGAGAAGGCCTGGAGATATCTTCTTCGTCACATGGAGGGACAAATCCCACTCTTGATTCATATCACCCAATAACCCACCGTCGGAGATACCTGAAAGCCACCTTTATAATCACCAGTTACGATGTGATTTTTGATGTCCACGAAGTATTCCTCCGGTGAACGGGAGTGATATAATCTCATGGTCTAAGGAAACTATATTTGGCATATTAAAAGTGTTGACAACAAAACTTTTGTGACACGATTAATTGTAACTCTTTATTATTTGGGTCATGTCCATCAAGTCATTCGCCCAATGACGTGACTCCGTTATCAAGTGACTATAACAAGTCCATAGTTAGGAAACTCTAACTATCTCTTGATCAACGAACTAGTCCTGTAGAGGCTCACTAGGGACTCCTGGTGTTTATATTCCACACATGTATTATGTTTCCATTTAATACAATTATAGCATGGATAATAAACTATTATCATAAACATGAATATGCTAATAAACCATTTTATTATTGCCTCTAGGGCATATTCCCAACAATCCAGAGATAGAGACATAATGGAAGGAGATAGGAATACAGCCTACTTCCATGCGGTAGCCAACCAGAGGAGGAGGAAAAAAATGATCTCCTTCCTAGAGGGTCCTACAGGCAATGTTACTGAAAATGATGAATTGCTTAAAATAGCTACTGATTTTTACAAAGAACTTTTTAAAGAGGAGGGTAGACCTGATATTAGGCTTTGTGATGATTTCTTTAAGGAGAATGAAAAAGTTAGTGTAGAAGAAAATGACAGCCTAGACGCTAGATTCTCTATGGAGGAAATTAGGGAGGCTGTTTTTGGCTCCTATGCTGATGGTGCACCTGGGCCTGATGGCATACCTTTTTTCTTCTACCAGAAATACTGGGATACAGTTAAAGTAGATTTATTTAATCTTTTTGATGCCTGGTTTTTAGATAAGATGGACATATATAGATTGAATTTTTCCATGATTACTCTGGTTCCGAAGGAGGAGAATGCTAGTTCAATGAAGAAATTCAGAACTATTAGCCTCCTTAATTGTAGCTTTAAAATCTTTACTAAAGTGCTGACAAATAGACTAGGAAAAATGGTCAATAGATTAATTTTGAATTGTCAATCTGCTTTTATTAGAGGTAGATTTATTTTAGAAAGTGCGGTGATAGCACATGAGGTTATACATGATGTCCATGTTAGAAAAGAGAGAGGTCTAGTTTTGAAGATAGACTATGAAAAAGCATATGATAAGGTTAATTTAGATTTTTTGTATGAAATTCTAGAGTTAAGGGGTTTCAGTCCTTTTTGGATTAGATTAATTAAGCAGGTGACTCGTGGAGGCTCTGTAGGTCTTAAAGTGAACGACGTGGAAGGGTAATTCTTTGTCACATGCAAGGGTTTGAGACAAGGGGATCCTCTTTCGCCCATCCTTTTTAACTTTGGCGTAGATGTCTTTGCCAAAATGTTGGTTAAAGGAGTAGAAGCTAATCTGATTAGAGGCTTGTGTCCTAGATTTACTAAGGGAGGTGTGGTTTGCTTGCAATATGCTGATGACACCCTTCTCTTCCTAGATGCTGATCCTCAAATAGCTCTCAATATGAGGTGGATTCTTACATGTTTTGAGCATATCTCGGGAATGAGGATTAATTATCATAAAAGTGAACTAATCCCTATTAACATAGACCAACAGGATTGTGCTCAATATGTAGACATTATGCAGTGTGTGACTGGTAGTTTCCCCATTAAGTATTTAGGTATCCCGCTGCATTTCAATAAGCTTAGAAGAGAGGACCTCCAACCTTTAGTGGATAACCTTTTAAAAAGATTGGCCGGCTGGAGGGGGAAACTTCTATCCTCTGTAGCAAAAAAGGAATTGCTTAGCAAGCATCCCGATATACCTTCTGTCCTTTTTTAAATTCCCTAAATGGGCTGTTAGTTTGATTAATACTCAACTAGCAAACTGTTTGTGGGATGACATTGAGGGCAATCATAAGATACACCTAGCTAACTGGCCTTCTGTTTGTATGAAGAAGGCGTTTGGTGGGCTGGGGATCCCTAATTTGCAAGATATGAATCTCTGCATGCTAGGATCTTGGATTAAAAGGTATATTCAAGGGGAAGGCTCTCTGTGGAAAAAAGTAGTTGACTCTAAGTATAATACCAGGAATCCTAACATTCTTTGCTGCCAAGACACACATCCCTCAACCTTTTGGAAGGGTGTGATGTGGGCAACAAAAGCTGTGATGATGGGGTATAGGTGGAAAGTAGGAAATGGTAGATCGGTGAGATTTTGGGAGGATATTTGGTTTGGAAATGCTCCTCTGTCGACTCAATTCTGAGACATATACTTTGTCTCAAACCAGCAAACTAGGACAATAGCAGAGTTATGGGATGGGACCCACCTCCGCTGTGACTTTAGAAGAACCATTTCAGAAGAGATGTTGATGCTGTGGCATCAAGTAGTGGATATTGCTAAAACTTTAGTTTTATCTTTGGAAGAAGACCGGTTAATTTGGCAATATGAATCCAAAGGGGTTTACTCTTCCAAGTCAATGTATGCTATTGTTAATTTTAGAGGGGTTAAACAGGTTTATCTCCCTGCAGTGTGGGATATTAAAGTTCCCCCTCAAATCCAAATGTTTCTTTGGTTGTTCTCTCAGAATAAAATACTGACCAAAGATAACCTGAGGAGGAGAGGTATACCTAAGCAACTAGAATGTGAGATGTGTAAGGAAATAGAATCAGTAAAGCATTTGTTTTTTGAATGCATCGTAGCTATTAATATGTGGGACTTGGTAGTGCCGGTTTTTGAGATTAGGGTAGTAGATTTTATCTCTCTAGCTTCCAAATGGATGTGCAATACTAAGTTTCTACATTTCAATATAGTTTCTTCTGCTGTGCTCTGGGCTATCTGGAACAACAGAAACAACTTAGTTTTTAACCGTTGTACATGGATTAATTTGAAACAGGCTTGGCGACTAGCACTGTCCTACCTAAAACTGTGGATGATTCCACTAAAAGGAGGAGCCGAGGGAAAGCTGCTGCTCTTCATGAACATGCTCATGGCGAAACTGAAGGCACCTTTAGCGCTGGACCCAGGATGAGATGTGTTGACTTCGGTTGGATTCAGTCTTGGATAAGCTCCGCTCAGTCCCCGTATGGCGGCAGAGCGACAATGGAGTACCTGAAGAAGAACCCAGGGGAGAGCAACGCTATCCATGTAGTCCTGTGAGAGAGGTGTTGTTTCTCTTTTTTGTTGTTGTAAGTTGGAAAGTGTCAAGTCGATGTGGCGATAGGAATAGGGTTTGGATAGTTGGTATGGTTGCAGATAATGCCTTTCGGGTGGCTTTTGTTCTTTAGAGCTTTATTCGTCCTTTAAATGGCCGAGGGCCGGAGGTTTTGAGAACTGTTTCCTATGTGACAGTCTCTAGTTTTTGGGTTCGTGGAATTGATGTAATGACTTGTGATGGTTTCGTTAATACAATGGAGCCGGGGAGGGGCTCCCTGTTTATCTAAAAAAAACAAGGTTTGTGCCTTCGGATTTTCGTGTTCAGGAGATTTTGTTCGCGACTTTGACTGCCAACGTCCACCGACGAGGAAAAGGAAAAGTTTTTTTTTATGGGAAGGAAAAGGAAAAGTTCTGGAAACTCCGCCATTGTTCTTCCCAGACAAACAATGGTTGGTGGGCCTGGTTCACCCGTTGGCAGCCCGCGCCAGCATATATTTCCGGTGTTTCATCCTTTTGCACTTTTTTTATGAAGTGAGTATATTAATACTAGGATGATATCAAATACGCATGTGCAACAACTTAACTTTTAGAGAAAGTCTAGTCATCAAGAATTCACACATCTAAAAAACAAAACAATAAGAAAAAGGAAAACAAGAAATCAGAAACTCACTGGAGCTACGACACAATCAAATAAGAGGCTGAGAAATTAGAGTGCTGCGACCGATGTCTAGCTCCCGCGACGCGATAGGCGACGCGGGCGACCCAGCAGCGGGCGCCACTCCGGTGCTCCCTGGCCACCCCTCAGACCAGCCCCCCAGCTACCCCCCGGTGCCCACCCTCCTTGCAGCGGCACTGTTGCGGTCGCGACGGCTTGCGGTGAAGATCGAGCTCGCCTCGTCGCGGTTTCGGGCACCCCAGGTGAGAAGTTCCAATCCCATATTCTCTCACAGTTCCAATCCATTGTCTCCTTCGCCCACCTCGACCCCTTTGGCTCCCAGAACCCCGGCGTGGTCTGGTTTACCCCGCCTTTCGCCGCCCCCTGTTTCCATCTCCAGTGCGTAGAGGATTTCCTCAACTTCTTCCTCTGCGCCCCTCCTGAGCGTCTTAGGGTTTCCGAGGTTGCCCCTTTTGTGTTTGAAGCTAGGTTCTCTAGCTGTGATGTTGCTCGCTACGTCGTTGTTTGGGGTCTGAGGCAGATGACACAGTTTGGATTCGGGTTCTTCGCCGCCCTTGCGGACGCCATATCTGCTGGTCTGAAGCTTCAAAAAAGGGTGCCCCTACCTGTCAGAGAGCCGACAAGGAAACGGGCCACCCCACCTACCGGTTCAGCTACAGTTAAGTGGAAAGTTTCCCCCACAACCAATGCGCCTGGGCTGCTACGTCCCCCGCCCGTCGCGTCAAATGTCCCCTCGCCTGTGCATAGCATGGACTGCCTCGCCTCTTCATTGCTCCCGGCTCCGCCGCTAGCGAGACTGGTGTGGGGTGCGAGGAACCGCCCTCCCCTCTCCCATTTACTTCCCCTGCTGCTGCCAACAACTGGACGTACCTGGACGTGCTCCGCTCGCCAAACATGCCGCCTGCACCTTCACCCTCTAAATGCTCTCCACCTCGCTCAACCAACGGCCATTGCTTTTGCTGCTTAGCCTCGCTCAGACACCACAACATCGCGAGCTGCCGTGACCCAGTCTGCTATCACGGCTGCGGGCGCTCCGGGCACCGCCTCGTCGACTGCACCGACATGCCACTCCTTAAATCTCGCTGGACCCTCTCTAACGTAAAACTTTTTCTTCCAAGGCTGTACCAATCAAACCGACATGGTACGGTGGCTGGTACGGTCACAAGCCACCGTACCCATGGTCGTTAAGTGCTCCAGTTTCCTCTTTTGTTGTTAGGAATTTTCTCTAAGGACCTGAAACATTAGTTCACACATATATTGTTGGAAAGATGCCCAAGAGGCAATAATAAAGTTGTTTATTATCATATTTCATGTTTATGATAAATGTTTATTAACCATGCTATAATTGTATTACCCGGAAACATAATACATGTGTGGAATATAAACAACAAAGTGTCCCTAGTAAGCCTCTACTGGAATAGTTCGTTAGTCAAGAGTTGGTTAAGGTTTCCTAACCATGGAATTGTTATAGTCACTTGATAACGGAATCATATTATTAGGAGAATGATGTGATGGACATACCCAATCATAAAGCATAGCAATTGATCGTGTCACATAGTTTCATTGCTAATGCTTTTATATATGTCAAGTATAGTTTCCTTAGACCATGAGATTGTGTTACTCCCGTTTACCGGAGGAATGCTTTGTGGACATCAAACGTCACTTCGTAACTGGGTGATTATAAAGGTGGCTTTCAGGTATCTCCGATGGTACTTGTTGGGTGACATGAATCAAGAGTGGGATTTGCCCCTCCATGTGACGGAGTAGATATCTCTGGGCCCTCTCGGTAATATAGCATCCGGAAGTTTGCAAACATGTGACTAAGTGGTCACACACTTAAGGTTTCGATGTTGCTAGGGCTTAAGTTGAGATAATTAATGGTGTAATCAAATGTTGATTTGGAGTCTCGGATGAGATCCTAGATATCACGAGGACCTCCGAAAGAGTCCGGAGATAAAGATTCATATAAGGAAAGTGGTTTCTGGGGTTTCGGAAAAGTTTGGAAATTTTCCGGCAGGGTACCGGAAGGATTCTAGAAGGTTCAAAAGTGGGTCCCAACTGTCGGTAGAACCAGCTTGGGCTAAGGGGAGGTGCAGCAGCCCGCATGGGCTGGCCGCACCCCATCCCTAAAGGCCCATGCGGCTGGCCCAAGGGAAACCCTAACCCTAAAAGGAGGGGGCGCCTTGGGGGGCAAGCAAACCCCCCTTGGCCGCCGCCCTAGAGCTTGGGGGAGGGGCAAGGGCTGTCCCCCACTCCTATATAAGGAGGAGGGAGGGCTGGGGCGCACCCCACCTCATGCCCTAGCCGCCGCCCCTCTCCTCCACCTCCCTCCTCTCTCGCGCAGTTGCTTGGCAAAGCCCTGCCGGGATCTCCACCATATCCACCACCACACCATCGTGCTGCTGGAATCTCGCGAGCCACTTCCTCCTCGCTTGCGAGATGAAGGATAGGAAGTCTTCATCGAGCTGTACGTGTGGATACCGCGGATGTGCTGCTCGTGTGGCGCTTCATCGGATTGGATCTCGAAGGATAATACATCTCCTCGCGACTATATGAGTCTAGTTGCGGGGATCGACAGACCAACCCCTGCATCGACAAAAGGCTTTGTTCATTCTTCGAGGGTAAGAGATTGGATCTCCTTCTCGCTACCTTCATCTAATTGATCTAGATCTGTTGGGTTTCTTCTGGTTGTTTCGTTGGAAATTTTTTTGTTTTCTATGCAACGAACCCATCATATATAGAGAGAGAAAATTTTAATCCAGTAGTGGTACACATATAATTTGAGCAATATATTAATTTTATCTTCCAAAGTTTATTCCCAAACCATCTCTAATAGTGAGTGCCAATGCAATATGAGATGCAACTATACTCATGGCACAAAACTAAGAAAGACACATATTGACTTATGGGTTGCCTGCCGTGAAGCGCTTTCTTTATAGCCATATAGCTAGCTAGGCTTCGATGCTCCATATTCTTCAACTTGGATCCGAAGGTATATCGACCCGGTGGTTGACAAGACTTACCTCCAGCCGAGGTTTGGAGCACCTCAGAGCATAGTTCTTTCGGAGAAGCACCTAATGGCAGAGTTGACGGGGGAGCTTCTTATGTATCTTTAGTGCGCCCCCGGCAACGACGCTAGAAATTCGCTTGATGGCTATGGTGCTGTACTGTTTATTCGTCGGCTGTCACCCGAAGAGGAAGGTGAATGATGTAGCAAAGCAGCAAATTTCCCTCTGTGAAGAACCACGGTTATCAAACAGTAGGACTTTGAAATCAACAACGAGGTATTCAACGACGATCTCTAGCACTTGGTCGTCGTCAAATGCAGACCTGCACACACTCAACAAATTACTTTGCCCCCAACGGCAGGAAGGTTGTCAATCTTCCCGGTCTGCTGAAAACAAAGCTGTTAAATTTTATCGTTGAAAAGAGCAATTTATGAGAACGGACCAGCGAGCAAGCGATGGTGGAAAGCAAGTAAACGAGCTTGTTATCAATGGGAAAAGATGGACCAATGGCCATAGGTTCACTAGTGGTGTCTCTTTTGAAGATGAAATGCAAACACGATGGGTAAACAGATTACAACTGGACAATTGATAGAATTATGACACAAACTTAATCTAGCTATGCTATAGAGAATTCATATGTGGCATTCATGTAGACATCACGTCAAACGTACATAGACCGTTATCCAACTGCATCTATGACTAAAAATCCACCTAGGGATCGCTATCCAGCATGTCAACCATCGGTATTAAGTTGCAAACAATAGACAATTGCATTAAGCACAGTACATGAACTAAGCAATATTCATGATCACGAATACATAAAACGTCGTTGTTTTACCCATAGTAGCAGCAGCACACCCTCGTGCTTACACGTTTCTGTGATTCTAGCGCAGGCACAAAAGGGCATAAACCTACCATCTAGCATAAATACTCCCTCTCGGAGATACAAGCAATCACTTTGCCAAAGTAACTACTAACATCGGAGAGCATGCAAGAGCATAAATAACACAACATGTAGCATTGCATAATATCGATCTCGATCATGTAGGGCAGCTCACGAGATCAAAGGCATGAAAGCACAAAGAGAGAGACACCATACTAGCTACTGCTATGGACCCATAGTCTAAGAGGGACTACTCACGCATCATCCCGGCGGCGGTCATGTCGATGAAGAGGCCTCTGGGATCAATCTTCCCTCCGACAGGGTGCCGGGAAGAGCTTCAGAACTCTCCCGAATTAGGGTTGAAGATGGCGGCTGCTTCGAGAGATCTTTCATGGAAAATAATCGTCACCCCAATGGTTTTAGGGTTAATATGAATTAATAGGCGTCAGAGGGGGCAGAGGGGACCCACCAAGGGCAGGGTGGGTCCCACCCGCAGGTCACCCCTTGGCCACGGTTGGAGGCCGCCCCTGGCCTCCAGGTGGCCCCTCAGGTCGCCCTCCGTACTCCTTCTTCATTTCATTCCAAAAGTAATTCCCGTAAATTTTCAGCTAATTCCGACGACTTTTTTCCTAAAGAAGATTTTTTGAAATACAAAGCAGCAGAAAACACGGAACTTGCACTGGGTATCTTGTCAATAGTTTAGTATAATAAAATTCCCCCAAATCACAAGTGATCATGGTAGAAACATGCAATAATGATATAAAACAAGCATGGAACAATAAAAAATTATAGATACGTTTGACACGTATCAGCACCCGCCTACGGTGCATTGACATCATGTAAGTAAAGAGGTCCTTGCTCTCAAGAAAGAACTGATGCACCGAGTATTGCGGGCATGCCTTCTCATATTGCCGCAAGAAAAGTTATAGAGATATTTATAAATATATTGGAGCATTACCTTGGCTACCTTCATTGGGGAATACTTCATGGTATTGTTCTTTTGCTACAGAGAATTCATGTAAAGTGTCTTCTTCCTCTAGTTCATCTCTAGAGGTGTCATACCACTCTTGTCCCTGCATATTAGTATTCAAGTTTGCAAATTCTATATCAAGGCTATTATCATCTATAAGACATTGCAATTTATTCTCCAATGGTTCGAGATGAAGATTTTGCGAAAAGTAGCAAATATATCATCAAGATCAATAGAAGAATAAGTAATTGGAGGTTTGTCTAATATTGACAAATCAACAGGTATGCATGTATTTGTTGAGCATCCCGTTGTTCATCTTCTCCTGCAATGCACATGACTCAAACTCCTTTAATGCCAATTCTTCCCCAAGATGTATACCAAATGGCGTTTCCTCAAAGGGAGTCATCACGGGCACTTCAGGGATAAAGCCTATATCTATATCATTTTTCAAACCATTAACTAGATTCTCAATAAGCAGTCTAGAAACTTCAGCTTTATCAATATAATCAGGTAGAGGACACTCAAGAGGTAATTCAATAGGTCTCATATTCAGTTCATCAATATCTATGCTCTCAAAAGCTTGGCACGAGTCCTCCTCAGAATAATTTTCTAGTAACAGAGCATCATAAGAATCATTACCGGAATTAAAGACATTAGTGATAGGTTTACTGTTAGAAGTGGAAGTTATGAGCGGGTGATCAATCCATTCTTTCTCCTCTTCATTGATTTGTACATCCTATCAAATAAAGGACCTGCAAATTCTATTTCTCCCAATCTATTTAGCATCTCACCGACACCCATTAAAAGCACATATTGCATAGTTAGTAAACCAACATTATGCTTTTCATTGTTATAATAAACTACAGCATGGATGCATGAATGCTTACATTGATAACTCAGGTGTTCTGTTCTTTACATTCTTCACATTATGATTCAACCGCAGCATAGAGTTGTACTGAGTATCTTGCCATACGGTGCAGGATGTTTTTCACTATCTCCTGTTTGGTAGCCAGGCTCCACGTACTCATGTATCTCTCTTCCTCTGTTTCAAGCATCAATTCGAAAAAAGATTTCCCGGAAGACATGATTAGTGATGGTGTTGGTAGAGTTGGGTGGTGCCCCAAGCGAAGGCGTGGATGTAGCGAGTAGCAGTTTTCCCTCAGTGAAGAACCAAGGTTTAATCGAACCAGTAGGACTTTGAAATCAACAACGAGGTTCACGTCAACAATCTTTGGCGCTTAACCGTAGATGAACGTGGACCTGCACACACTCAACCAATTACTTTGCCCGCAACGGCAGAAAGGTTGTCAATCTTCCCGGTCTGCTGAAAACAAAGCGGTTAAACGTATAGTGTAGTGAAATGAATTTATGGAAACGGACCAGCGAACAAGTGAATATGAAAAGAAAGTAAACGAGGTGGTAAACAATGTAAAAATATGGACCGGGGGCCATGGGTTCACTAGTGGTGTCTCTCCAATAAATAAAATACTCATATGACGGGTAAACAAACTACAGTTGAGCAATTGACAAGATTATGACACAAACTTAATCTAGCTATATCAAAGTGTTCATGGTAATATTCATGTAGGCATCACAACAAGGAACAAAGACCGTCATCCAACTGTCTAAAAAGTACACCTAGGGATCGCTATCCAGCATGTCACCCATCGGTATTAAGTTGCAAGCAACAGACATTTGCATTAAGTAAAGTGTATGATGTGAGCAATATTCATAATCATAAACATATAAACATCGGTGTGTTACCCTTAGTCGCAACAGCACACCCTCGTCCTTAGACGTTTCTGTCACTCGTGCCCAGGCATGAGAGGGGGCATGAACCAACTATCTAGCATAAATACTCTCTCTTGGAGACATTGGCAATCACTTGGCCAAAGCAACTACACACATCGGAGAGCATGCAAGAACATAAATTAACATATAAGAGCCATGCACAATCTGATCATAACTTCATAATCCATCGGATCCCAGCAAACACATCATATAGCATTACAAATAGTCGATCTTGATCATGTAGGGGAGCTCACAAGATCATAAAGAATGAAGCACAAGGGAGAGAGACAACCATCTAGCTACTGCCATGGACCCGTAGTCCAAGGTGGAACTACTCACACATCATCCCGGCGGAAGGCATGGCGATAAAGAGCACTCCAGGATCGATATCCCCTACGGTAGCGTGTCGGGACCAGCTTCAGAATCTCCCCGAATTAGGTTTCGAGGTGTCGGCAGCTTCAGGACGGAGTTGATGATGAACACGCCAGAGGGGGGTGGAGCCCTCTGGAGGTGGATTCCGGCGGCGTTTCCCCCCTCCGATCTTCTCCGGCGGCAGCCTTCTATCTCTCTGTTTCTGGTTTTGTGTTTCTTCGCCGCCTCCTCGCGAAACTCCTCGGGGGGCTCTTTATATAGGAGTTTTTAGGTCACGAGGAAGCTTCGGGAAGAAGGATCAACGCAAACGGAGCCACGAGGCCCAAAAGAGGTGGCCCACGCGGCCAGGTACAGGGGCCGCGTGGGGCACCCTCTTTTGGCCCTCCGGCCTCCGTTTGCTTGCTTCCTTCGCTCCGAGGTCTTCCTCCTTCCAAAAAAATGATCCCCGTAAATTTGCAGCTCATTATGACGTCGTTAAGGCCCTGAAATAAATAAGGAAAGAAATAGGGTTTTTCTGCCTGCGCAGGATTAATTCCATAAATAGGGGAAATCATTATTAATTACCAAAAATCATTAAATAACAGTAATATACCCCTTATATGATGCAAATATGAATGGAATACAAGTATTATAGTGCAAAGTTCATGTATGCATTTTACATGCATCACATCCCTAAGCTTAACTCATGCTCGTCCTCGAGTATGGAAGTGATAAAACTAACATGAACTTTGCAATATAACAAGAACATGGATATAAAAGATGATTGCTACTACTACATAAAGTCAAATGATTCATTATTCAAAGAATTAGCAATATGCAAACAGTTTATAAAGTGTTATCAAGTATTCAATGCAAGGATGTTCAATGATAGTTCATAAAGTGTAACATAAAAGATTGTAATATGGACCACATGTATGCAATATGAGAAGTAAGAACATCCTACATAGGTCATAGAGTGAACATGAAAATCTGAATATAAAAGGTGGACACTTTGGAAAAGATATATAAATGAGTAGAGGTAAAACATGCATAAGTTTCATCTATCCTCCAAACTATTCTACTTAAGTTATTGATTGCAATGGTAATACTTGCTGTCAAGCTCTCATTCCCCTATCATAGCATCTTGAATGATTAAAGTTTAATGTGAAAGCAAATATGAGTAGTGGCCTTGATAAAGCAAAGGTTAGATGTCTCATGCCCCTTGAATACAAGTACCTACACCATGATTACTCATCTTGGGAATCAAAGCAAGTTTAAGTTATCTATCATTGTAAGTAATAATGGTATTATCAAGAGCCTCAACTGGGTACCTCTTGTCCCATGATATGGATCAAGCCCACATCAAAACAACAAGACAAACAAACATAATGAACAACCTCAATACCCTTTTTATTTACCACTTGATATAGCTTTTTATTGTAGGGTGTATCACAGAAAGTTCAAAAATAGCATGTAAGTAAATTTCCACCATGTATGACGCATGGCTTAGATTAGCGGCCCAGGTTTCTCTCTAACCATTTATACAAACTCATTTAAACTTACTCTATTTCCACATTATTTCACCATGATAGGCATCCATAAACAAAAGTACATGATATCAACTAAATAAATGATGGAACATGTTGAAAGCTTTGCATGTGACAGCATATATGGGCTAACTCCCAACCTTAAACATTTATCAAGCCACTATCATCATAATATTAATCACAATGGTTCATGTTTATTAAATGCAATAAAAGTAAAGTGTGCATCAAGTTCGCGAGAGCTTTTTAACCAACTTTTCCCATTACAATAAATAACATAATCATTTTCATTTAGAGGTATAGATAACACAAATAACATGATAAACATACTTGGAATAGCATAAAGCTAATAGGTAGATATGGTGGACTCACTGGAAAAACTTTGGTTGAAGGTGTTGGAAACAAGTTTTTACTTGTTGGAATTTTTGGGCTAGCAAAAGGGAGAAAGATGACCATCTAGATGCATGCATGAGTGTCCATAGGACTAACTAATTCATGTCAAAAAAGGTGAAATAACATACAACATCAAAACATGAATATAAGATAGCTCTTGATAAAACACTTGCAAATTGACACTCATTAAAAACATATGAATTATGCAACTATATGTAACTTTTTAAATCAACTCAAACATCCCTTTCCCAATAATTATAATAGCATCCAACTAAATTCAACTCAAACTTCCAGTAGCTCTCTCATATAAAAATGATAGTGGTGGCCTCAAAACAAAAACTAGACTAACATAACAAACAAATAAAAGACGCTCCAAGTTTATGCGATAAAGTGCATTGATAGAAAAACAGAAGTTAGACGTGTGCAAACCAAGAGTGTGTTGGTACAATGGGGATGTCTTCACATACCCAAGCTTATGGTTTTCACCATCCTTGGATAGCTCTTGGTGCATCTCCTCTAATTCCTGTGAAAAAACTTCAAAACACTGTTTCTCCCATTTCTTTTCTGTGGGGTGACATTAGTAGTGATAGACAAATGCATTACTTGCTGCTTATAATCCTTAGACAAAAATTCATATGAATGTCCAGAAAGTTCATAATGTTGTATGCCTATTAATAACTCAATTGGATCAACAAGATTCAAGTTAGAAGTTCAAAACATGCATCAAACAATATTGGACAGAATCTGTCCAGAAAACTGACAGCAGCAAAACGTATTTTTTACCTGACTTACGCATGTCTAAAAATTCTGGAAAAATTCATGCATACATAGGATGAAAAGTTGCAGTTACAGTAAAAATATCAGCTCAATCGGAGTTACAGAATAAGAACTAAAAATTAAACCGTGCACAGACCTGTGCTGGAATGAAATCTCCGCATGCAAAACAACAACTTTTTCATACCAAAATGGGTAAAACTTGGCACTTTATTAAAAATTCCAGAAACTAAACTAAGAAACATTCTCTTGCTTATAGCAAGAGGACACAAAGAAAATCAAAAGTAAAAACAACCGGGTTGCCTCCCGTAAAGCGATTTCTTTATAGCCATATAGCTAGGCTTACTTACTTGGTATCAAGATGGTTGGAGTGAGGTGGCTTGGCATCCCCAAGCTTAAATTATTGTATGTAAGGTGATCTTAGGGGTTACATCCCCAAGCTTGAGTTTTTGTCCCTCTTGATCTTGTTCATCACCCTCAATTCTTCCACCTTAAAATTTATCTCACACAAAACTCATCATAAACTTGATTAGAGGGGTTAGTGCCTTCATAAATTAAATCCACATAGGTACAGCAAAGACATATTATGAATTTATTCTAAACATTAGTGTAGCGACCCTGCCCTTTTAAAATAGGCCAAGATCCCTGTGTTATTGTGCTAGTCCCTGGATCGAATAGATAGCACCACAGTTTAAGATGAAGTATCATACATTGCATCAAAATTCTATTACAACGTATGATCCAGAAAAATCAACATTACAAATTGCATAGCCAAAGGCTAGCATGTTACAAAGTTCAGCAGCGGAAAACATATAATAGCATGGAGCCTCATCATCTTCATGTGCCACAGGCAGACATGTTGGTTGCAGACTCGAAACCTATAGCGTTCCTTACTCATCGTCAGACGAACCTGCAACGATAAAAGCGTTGCAGCCAAAAATTGGTCAGAACCATTGGAATGGATCTGGCAAGTGATACTTGTGGACTCATAATGGAAAACTCCTATTAGCTATATGCTTATTTGGCTGGTGGAGTTCAAGGCTAATTTGCGTAAAGCCAACTTTATCCTATCTCTTTAAAACATTTCTTCAACATCTAAAAATGAGACAATTATGGTATGAAAACCATTGTCTCTTCTACTCTTGTTCAGACTTCAAATTTTACTTGAGAAATTGGAATGTTGAGATTCTCCGTTGACATCCTTGTTCGGCTGCTCAGAACTGTCCGTAACCGGGGACACGGCTATGATCATAGATTTACACTCTCGAGAGGTTGTGCACGTTCACCACTTGACTCAATCAACCCATTCTGTCCTTGACCCTCATGTAGTGAAAAGGAAAGGAGAAGATTAAGACGAGACCTTTGGGAAATGTTCCCCGGTTCCTCTGGGCAGACCCATACAAGACAACATCCGCTGAGAACTGCCGGAATCGGGGCCTATAACTTACTTAGTCAAGGCAGAGCCATAATACCAAGTGGCTGCACTGGAAGCAATCTTCACACGGAGTAACTTCAAATCTCTTTGTTCCTGGGTGGCCGTCCACAAGTGCACATACTCGGGTAAAACCATAGACATGGCCCCGAGTAGCCACTCAACTTCGCCTCCAATAGAGCAAACCAATTCCACCCAGGTGTTTGTTTAACTTAGTAGAAATTAACTTTCCATAGTAAAACTCATAGCGTAGCATTTCAATAATTCTACTGAGATATTGTATAGGTACTAGACACTTAGGATTATTCTAGGGTAATACTAAACGGGTCTAGCATAGCAATACTAATAAAACCTGACATGCAATTCTACTTAGAAAAAGTAAGCTACAATGCATATCAAAATACTTAGGAAATTTATGCAGTGAGCATCACTTGCCTTAGAATGTTGTCGTTGCTCACAATCTCTTTTCAACGTAAGATGATACTCTCCGTTCAATCTAAACAATATAAACAAACAACAAAGACAACAATACAACAATCAATAAAACAAGCATAACAATAAACATGGACACCAACAAAACAAAAGGGTTGGTGGTCCAAGTTCATCACATAATTCAATATACAAAAAGAATTATTGTAATGAGGTCTAGGTAGGTCAAAGTCCAAGGTTTGCAATTTGAATTGTGGTCAAATTGCAGACTAGGTCAAAGTTTGCAAAACAAGTCACAAAAGGACTTTAAACCAATTTCAACATTTTTATGATGAAATGGTTCAACTAACATGGTTTTTGGGTCTACTGGTCAGAGGACTAAATTCTAAAACATTTTCCCAAAAGGAAACAATTAAAACAATAACAAAATCATTTTAATACCCCCAAAAGGGCATAAATACCATTTTAAAATAAGAAAGGGACTCAAAACATTTTATAAAATTTTGGGAAAGGTCTTACTGGATAGAGGACAACTATACAAAACTAGTCCAATTGGATTTACTCAAAAATCTAATTTTAAACTCAAGATATGGCCTAAACAAGAAATACAAGGTTCTGCAATTAACAAGTTAGTGCACGACTAAAATATATATTTTTATTGTAGCACTGTATTCTACACATTCATACGAATCCGTAGACTATAAAAATATCGAAAACGGAGTTATGGTTGATTTGATATGGAATTTCTAAGATTGACCAAAAATCTGTCCAAAGTCAAATCCGAAAATAAAAAGGTTTTGACACTTGGGAAAATTTGTATGGCCAAAATTATTTTGTTTGGGCATAACATGGTGGTCTCAACTAATATATTATAAATAATATACGTGTAAGATTAGAACATTTTGAGAGGCTCACCGACAAGAACGAATAGCGTCGGTGTCGAAGAGAGGACGTGACGCGGCTAAACGAGGTGGTCGATGTAGACGATCAAACACGGCCTCCGGGAAGTAGTTGATGAAGTTGTCGTAGATGTTCGCAGGGATGAGGCGACGGCAAAAGGACAAGACCTCGGGGTTGGTGGATTTCTGGACGCGTCAGAAAAGGAGAAGAACAACGGCGACGTCGGTCACCGGTGAGATCGGTTGAGCTCGTTCTCCATGGTTGGGCTGCGGGGAAAATTTGGAAAAATTAGGGGGACTGAAGGAGGACACATATATCACGTAGGACATTATAGTGGGGCACGGTGAGGTCTCACCTTGTCGGGATCATGGCAACGGCGGCGACGTGGAAGACGCGTGGCTTTTCCTGTATGCCGAAAAGAGATCTGATTTTTAGAAATCAAACCGTGCGTCAAAATGAAAAACTTTCTTCAGCAAAGTTGTAGGTATGTATTAGATCTACGTTCTGTAAAAATCTCACCGGATTTGCTTGGATGGTTGAGGAGAAATGGATGTTTTCCTCTGTCAGATCTGAAAGATTGCGATGCAGATATCTCCGGCTACGGTGGATGAAAAGTGGTGATCTTTATGGGAATGGAAAGGTATCGACGAGATCTACAACACCCGCGAAGGATGAAACGGCGTACGAGCAAAGCTCGAATCGTGATGAGTGGACGATTGAAAGCTAGAGCTGAAATCGAAATTTCGACTTTGGATCACGTGTGAGGCCGGGTCTGGGGTTTATATAGGCATGGAGGCCGGTGGGTAGGTAGTACCTGGGGTAGGGAGCATGCCAAAAAAAACGGAATTGAATTTGGACTCTTTAATGAAAAGTTATGGGAGTTTAATTGGGGGAGGAGAAGAAGGAAGGTGAAATAATGGGTAATGTAGGTGCATGAGGAGGAAGACGACTCCGTCTTCGGCTGGGAGGCCGGTCAGCCTTGTTGGGCTGGGTCGGCCCAGTTTGGGTCGGCCACCCCTTTTTTATTATTATTTTCTTTTTCTTTTTCTGTTTTTTCTTATTTCTTTCATATCTTTTGTTTAAGTGTCCAAAACAACTCAAACCAGTTTCTAAATTTTTGTAAAATCAATATCTATCATTTGAAATATTTAAATACACTTTTTCAAGACATTTGAAAATTTGAATTTAAAATATTGCATATTTGCATAATTGACACCTTTATGTCATTTTAATAAATAGGTTTTTATAAAATCTTTTTGAACTCAAATAAAATTCAGAAAAACAGTATGAGTAATATCATTTAAAATGATAGACTCATTATTAAATAGTTTTTGATAAATCCTTTTGAATACATATACCCATTTTAAACATGGGTTTTATAAATATCCAAATAAATATTTTATTTTTAAATCTTGAAATAGGAGGATAAAAGAATATTTAAAATAATAACCCTCAAAATAATCTTTTATGATGGTTTTTCTTGATTTTTTGAGACTTTATTTACTTAATAATAAAAGTTTTAAATTTTTGTGATTCTTAAAACATTCCAAAATTTGGGATGTTACAATTAGCTACTGTTACTAAGGTTGTGTAATGCTCAAAAAACTTTGAACTAATGAATTGTGTATTAATAACTGAAGATTGCTGTCGTGAAATATCAAGTCAATATTCCTCTTATGTGATTTTTAACATTTTTCGCAGTGAAGCTCAGGAATCTGTTTTCTAGACAGCAAATCACTATTGTTTAATCCTACCTCTCAAAAGAGGTTATTCTTGCCTTTTAAGATGAAAAACAAGATACAAAGGTGATGTAACTCTTTTTATTTGGTTTTAGCTTTGGGAAAAGTTTTAATGATAGGGACTTTGCAATGGTTCCATTGGCATGAACAACACATGTTCATGGTCGACCCCAACTTCTCCATTACTCATCCTTCTCATTTACTTTCCCAAATTTTATGTAAAGTGAAAATCTTAAACTAATTGTTAGAAAACATTAGGTAAAGTTCTTTTTCATGTTGTAAGGATATAAAGGTGTGCTCAAACTGAATAGGACATTAAAGCATAAGGAACACACCACAGAATATTAAACAATTTACTTTTAAGTCTCACTCTCTTCCTATGCATTGGAGTTTTATATATGAATAAATAACAGCAAACTTGAGGTAACCAATGCATATAATAATCAATAGCTTGCATTTTAAATAACATAGATACATAAAGGGTATTCTTATCTCTTCCTCTCTCATAATAGTTGCAAGCATTAAAGTTAAACATAACCACATAGTTTTGAATAGAATCACCATATAAAGACTTATCATCTAATGAGCATAATGGATCATCATGTAAAGCATTATCATATAGCATTTCTAAACCATATTCTTCATCATTATTAATAATGTTCTCATTAGGCATAGGTTGATATTCTTCCTCATCATCCGAGTCATAAAAGCAAAGTTTATCATTAGCAAAATCTTGAGTGTTACCCTCATCCATAGGTGGTGAAGGCGGAAGTTCCTTCTCTTCATTCTCTAGTTGTTCATCATTTTCATCATCTTCTTGGGGTTGCACGGGCATCCCCAAGCTTAGGCTTTTGTCATCTTCTTCCTGCAAAACATCAGTACTACCTTGGGCAAATCTCTTCCTTGTGTCAACAACATAGATATTTTCATCAAATTCACGTATGCAAATTTTAAGGAGATTGGCAATAAAAACTTTATAATGAGAAGCTATAGGGAAGGTTTCATGTTCAACAATGAAGGTGTATAATTCATAGGCTCCCACAAAAATAACAAATTGCTCTACTTCTTCCATCCCTAAGTGAGCATAATTCGATGTATGTTAAGTTGCAAGAACAGGTTCGTATTTATTGGAAGGGCATTGGAATTCAAAGTGTCTAAAGTATTTAGAGCAACAAATTTCTTCCTCATGATAATCAAGCAGCTCACTAGCAATTTTATATAGAAGCTCTATGTAGCCTCCTAATCTTTTCCCTTCATTTGATTTTCAAAATTCAGCAGCTATCATGGCGTTTTCATGATAATTTTCCATTTTATAATTTTTTTGTGTTTTGAAATATATGTTTGTATGCAATGCAAACAAAAATAAAAGTTTAGCACAACGCTCCCCGGCAACGGCGCCAGAAAAATTACTTGATAATCCCCAAGAGCAAGGAATCACTGTAGCACAATTCGATAAGTATTTGAGTGTCGAACCCACGAGGAGCTGAAGGTAAACTATCTATTCTCTAAAGCCCTATAACCCTCTTATATGGCCTTTTATGCAAAGCAATAAATTTGAGTAAGAAAGGAACTAACTAATGGAACCAAGTGATGCGGAGTAGGTTTATCTAGCAACAAGCTTCTAAGAGCAAGCTTTCTAATGCAAGTTTCTTAAAGCAGTTTTATCAAGGTAACAAGTAGCAAGAATCTCAAGTAGCAAATATCTCAAGGGAGCAAATGTTCTGGCAATTGTTATTTAATTCGTGTGGTTGTCACAATTAGTGAAGCACATGTTTTAGTCTTAATTGTTTCTTCTAAGGGGGAGCCATAAATAGGTGTACCCAAGTAAATGAGTAAATTACACAACTCTTATGATGGATCTCATGGCCAATTAAATGTGCAGCACAAGAATTATTAAGACATAATTGTCCCACCATAGCCTTAAGTTCTAGGGGACCCCATATATATCCCCCAATAGAGTAACTTCATGATTCGATCTCAGGTTTACTTGTCCTCCCAAGTCTCCCTCACTCCATTACCTTACCGGTGATCACCTTACATGCATTCCCCAACATATGCGTGCACTCATACATTGTACATCAAGACAATCATAAAAGATAACGAAACTTGTATGCAACCAATCAACGAACTATTTCACTAATGCCATGAACAAATCACTTCTCAAACATAGATGGAGAGACACAATAGATCAAGGGAAAAGTATATTGCATCATACATCATGTTTGCCAAGAGTTTACAGTGGAGAGATGAGATGATCTTGCTGTAGAAGTTGATGATGAACACGCCGGAGGGGGGGTGGAGCCCTCCGGAGGAGGATTCCGGCGGCGTTTCCCCCCTCTGATCTTCTCCGGCAGCAGCCTTCTGTCTCTGTTTCTGGTTTTGTGTTTCTCCACCGCCTCCTCGCAAACTCCTCGGGGGGCTCTTTATATAGGAGTTTTTAGGTCACGAGGAAGCTTTGGGAAGAAGGATCGATGCAAACGGAGCCACGAGGCCCAAAAGAGGTGGGCCCATGCGGCCAGGTACAGGGGCCGCATGGGGCACCCTCTTTTGGCCCTCCGGCCTTCGTTTGCTTGCTTCCTTCGCTCCGAGGTCTTCCTCCTTCCAAAAAAATGATCCTCGTAAATTTGCAGCTCATTATGACGTCGTTAAGGCCCTGAAATAAATAAGGAAAGAAATAGGGGTTTTCTACCTGCGCAGGATTAATTCCATAATAGGGGAAATCATTATTAATTACCAAAAATCATTAAATAACAGTAATATACCCCTTATATGATGCAAATATGAATGGAATACAAGTATTATAGTGCAAAGTTCATGTATGCATTTTACATGCATCAGTGTTGCAAGCTTGCTTTGAGTAGATGGAGAGAGAAAAGGAAAACTGACTCAACATAAATAGTAAAAGAAAGGCCCTTCGCAGAGGGAAGCAAGGATTAATCATGTGCTAGAGCTTTTTGAATTTTATTAAATAGAAGTAAAACAATTTTGAGACACGCATGCTTTCGTCAACGAATCTATAACAAAGAAATCCGTTAGTCCCCCATACCAAGCAAGGCTTTAGACTTGTGAGAGCGGCTCCCATAGAGGAACGAGAACATTCCTCTTTCTCCTTTGTTTATCACTAGCCAATGTTTGACTGATTTCTCAGGTACAATGTGTGAAGGAGATATTAATGATGGTTGAATTTATATTTTGTGGGCTGGGAACCCTTGGCCATCTCTCGGCAAATTTAAATGAGCATGTAATCCATGCTCATCAGGTGAAAGGGAGGAAATGACCTTGCTTGACACAGGATATAACAAACTTCCCTACTACTTCTTCATGAGCTAAAAACAGGAGCACAAAAAGGAGCATTTTGAAGGTTTAAAGGTAGCACATGACAAATTTACTTGGAATGGCACGAAATACCATGTTTAGGTATGGTGGAGACTGCTAGAAAGATATTTGGCTCAAGGAGTTTGGATGCACGAGCAGCATTCCCGCTCAGTACAAAGTTTTTGGCTAGCAAAGGATATGAAAGCAAACAAGCACCACCAACCGGAACAAGAATGACTATAGAACATAAATTAAGATAAACACAAAACTCTATACTGTCTTCCTTGTTAACCAAACTTTCATTTGATGAAAATACTTGACTATCGAACTTACAAGTACGAAAAACTTTGTAAATTCAAGCTTTAGTGGTAGTTCTTCACTAATGAGCCTTAACTTAAATAACCAGCAAGTTTAAACATTAATTCACTTAACATCACAAAACAATTGGCAAGTGTCAAGTCATTCAAACATGAAGATCTACAAGACTATGCAAATTTTTCATCATACCACTACCACATGCACGACATTTTTATCATTCTAACAAATCAAGCAATCAACTATAACAAACTCTCTAAACAAATATAAGTGAAGCACAAGAGAGTCTAATAACAACAACTAACAACTCTTAAAAAGATATAAGCGAAGCACAAGAGCTGATAAGAAAAACAAAAGCTAAGAATACTCAACAAAATATAAGCGAAGCACAAGAGTATTCTAATGAAAAAGCGGAGCGTGTCTCTCTCCACACAAGATAGCTAGGATCCAACAAAGTACATGACCAGCAAACAAACTAAAACCAACTGAAATCAAAATAAAATGACGCTCCAAGAATAGCACATAATATGTAAAGTGATAAAAACATAGTTTCAACGGAGACGACCTGATGGTTGTCGATGAAGAAGAGGGGATGCCTTGGGAATCCCCAAGCTTAGACGCTTGAGTTTTCTTGAATGTCCAGGGGGGTTCTATGGGGGAATCCCCAAGATTGTGCTTTTGTACATCCTTCAATTTCTTTCATCATCCTCTCTCGTGGAACCTAAAAACTCCCTTCGCACAAAACTTTTCATAAACTGATTAGAAGGTTAGTTCCAATAAAATAAAATTCACTTGGGTTCCACCAAGACAAATTGCACAAACTTGATTTAACATTATCTACTGTTTACTAAGCCTCAAAGGTGGCACTCCTTCCACAAAGTACCGCAAATGATGCTAATAAAAGAGGCAAATACAAATTAAGGCAGAATCTGTCAAAACTGGACTGTCTATAAAGGTCAATTTTTTTAGAGGCACTTACGTAGCTCAAATAAGAAAACTTAAAACTAATGAAAGATAGATAAAAGTATCAGGCTTTCTGTCAAAAATTTCCAGAAAAATATTACCTTCTGGAATTGTTCGAGTTTCTACAACAGGGGCTGAGAATCTGTTTCTGGACAGCAAATCAACACTTCGCACTTTCAATGCACTAGAGGATAATTCTTGGCACACAAACTAAAAGAAAAAGATACAATGAAGTTGCTACAGAAGCATCAACTCCATGACTCAAGAAAGTAAAAAAAAATTGGGTTGCCTCCCAACAAGCGCTTTTCTTTAACGCCTTTTAGCTAGATGCAATGCCAATTATCAAGTCTTTTCGAAGGCCTTAGCAAAATAGAGAGCATAGCTAGACCTTATGATTGATTCAAAAGGTAGCTTCATTCTCTTTCTAGGGAAGTGTTCCTTCCCCTTTCTAAGAGGAAACTGAAATCTTATGTTTACCTCTTTCATATCAATAATAGCACCTACGATTCTCAAAAACGGTTTCCCTAAAATAATAGGACAAGAAGCATTGCACTCAATGTCCATAACAATAAAATCAATGGGAATATAATTATTATTAACAACAATGAGAACATCATTAAATCTACCCAAAGGTTTCTTCTTAGAGGAACTGGCAAGATGCACATACAAATGGCATTCTTCCAATGGTTTTAAATCAAGCATATCATAGAAACTTTTAGGCATAACAGAAACAATTGCACCAAGATCACGTAAAGCATTGCAATTCAAGTCATTTATTTTCATCTTAATAGAGGGCTCCCAACTATCTTGTAATTTTATAGTAATAGAGGTTTCAAGTTGGAGCTTTTCTTCCCTAGCCTGGATAAGAGCATCGGTAATGTGTTTAGTAAAAGCAATGTTTGACTTACTAGCATCCGGCGACTTAACAAGTTTTTGTAGGAACTTTATGACTTCAGCAAGATTGTAATATCAAAATCAATTTCATCATCTTTAAAGAGGCTAGGAGGATCATCATTAGTAGTTTGGATAGTATAAACATTAACAGTTTTACCATTCATTTCAACATTTTTAGCTTCTTCTTTCTCTCTAGCCCACCTAGCATGCAAGCGAGCTAACATCCTTTCATTATCATTAATTTGGATATAAATAGCATTTAAAGATTCAGTAGGTTTGTCTTGAAGAGGAGTGGTTCTTGAAGGGGTCGTTGCATAGAAAATAAAAAAATTCCTACGGAACAAGCGGAATAAACCCCAAGGATCTAGATCTACTAGATGAAGATAGCGAAGGTGAGAACCAATCTCTTACCCTTGAAGAACGATCAAACGCGTTTTGTTGGTGCAGGGGTTGGTCTGTCGATCCCCGCAACTAGACTCGTCTAGTCGCGAGGAGATGTATTATCCTCGAGATCCAATCCGATGAAGTGCAGCAACGGGCAGCACCTCCGCGGTATCCACACGTACAGCTCGATGAAGACGTCCACTCCTTGATCCCGCAAGCGAGATAGACGTGGACTTGATGATCTCAGCAACACGACGGTGTGGTGGTGATGATGATGTAGTCGTACTCCGTCCGACAGGGCTTCGCCTAATCCGTGTGAGAGGGAGAGGGAGAGGAGGAGACGCAGTATCCCCTAGGGCTAGGGGATGGTGCGGCTAGGGTTGAGGTGTTGGTGGCGGCAGCCCTCCGGGGAGAGGGGTGGCGCACTAGGGTTTTAGGGTGGAGGAGGTGGTGCGGCTTGGGGCGGCAGCCTATGGTGTGTGCCGCACCCCTCCCCTCCTCCCCTTAAATAGGTGGCCGTCTAGGGTTAGGGTTGGGGCCGGCCGGCCCCCTTTTGCTTGGCCCCTAAGCTGAGTCCCAAGTGGACTCGGGCTTGGGCCTTTCCTAAAGGAAAAAGGGGCCGGACTCCTAATCCAACTAGGAGTCGGACTCCCCTCCCTTGTCCCTGCCGACTTGGCCCATGTGGGCCTAGGGTGGTGCGCCACACCCATGTGGTGACTGCACCCCCTTGGTCCATGTGGGCCCCCATACAATATGTGGGTCCCACTTCTAGACCCCTCTAGAACATTCTAGAACCTTCCGGTACCCTATACAAATATCCCAGAACCTTTCCGATACCTCCGGAAACCACTTTCCTTATATGAATCTTATTCTCCGGACTATTCCGGAACCTCTCGTGACGTCCGGGATCCTATCCGAGACTCCTAATCACCATTCGTTCATTCCATCATTTAATTCATCGCAAAACCTAATTTCATCGGAGCGTTAATTGTGTGACCCTACGGTTCGGGAATGCATAGACATGATCATATCAATAATTAATAGCGGGACCGGGATGTCCATATTAATTCCTATACACTCAACGAAACTCTTTTCTCGATTGAACCACGATGCCGGAGATTCAATTAATCTCATATACGATTCCCTTTGTCTCACGATATTTTACTTGCCCGAGATTTAATCGTTGACATCCCCATGTCTAGTTTATTCTCGTTACCGGCAAGTTCTCTTTACTCGCCCATAATATAGGATCTCCGTGATTACACCCTAATCACATGTCTGCAGACTTTTGATGCTATATTACTGAGAAGGCCTAGAGATATCTTCTCCCTCACATGGAGGGACAAATCCCACTCTTGATTCATGTCACCCAACAACTTATCATCGTAGATGCCTGAAAGCCACCTTTATAATCACCCAGTTATGAAGTGACGTTTGATGTCCACAAAGCATTCCTCTGATAAACGGGAGTGATATAATCTCATGGTCTAAGGAAACTATACTTGGCATATATTAAAGTGTTGACAACGAAACTATTGTGACACCATTAATTGTAACTCTTTATAATTTGGGTCATGTCCATCAAGTCATTCTCCCAATGACGAGACTCCGGTATCAAGTGACTATAACAAGTCCATAGTTAGGAAACTCTAACTATCTCTTGATCAACGAACTAGTCCTGTAGAGGCTCACTAGGGACTCCTGGTGTTTATTTTTCACACATGTATTATGTTTCCGGTTAATACAATTATAGCATGGAGAATAAACTATTATCATAAACATGAATATGCTAATAAACCATTTTATTATTGCCTCTAGGGCATATTCCCAACAGTCTCCCACTTGCACTAGAGTCAATAATCTAGTTTACATTTTTCTCGATCCAACACCCATAGAGTCTCACTCATGAAGTCTCAGTGCTGATCATGTTTGCTAGTGGAAGAGGTTCTGTCCGTGCTCTGTACTATTCAGTTCTTTATGTCCTTTGCAAAATTGTAACTGTCACCTAATTTGACATTACTTTATCATCACATGATAAACTTCTTATCATCCCATGATAGAACTCATCATCATATGATGAATATAATATGTTTGGTTATAGAGTGAGACATTTGTATCCCTTTTTGCCTACATGGCGTATGATCAGTCAAAAGAACTTTCACATAGCATGTGCATCCGGAACTCACTCAATCTTGAAACAACTTTTCTCAAACCAAAATATTATATCTATTTAATCCTTGAATTAATCATATACTCCTATATGTTGTAGACTTAAACAAATCGACAGTGTACTCATGTCACTTCGATATTTCCGATCATGCTTTCGCTGCGCTTCTGATTTTAAGAGATCTCCAATTTAGCTTGGTTTTATGACTTCAACCAAGTCTACCACTTTCTAAATTCAATTTATCTCATCTTCATGTTAAAATGACTCCTCATTCTAACACGTTCTTCTAACCAAGAACTTGGGTCACATATCGTCAAATACAAACACATGGTTCTTATATGTTTAGACCTATGAACCATTCATAGTGAATACCAACATATCCTCCAACCATCAATTTTGTACTGAGTTATCAACTCAATGTTTCACCTATTTCTTATTTTGAACTCCTTCAAATCTTACTTAGGTTATAAAATCTTTCCACCACAGATGAACCTTTCCTCTCTTGTTTTATTTTGAACTCCTTCAGAATCTTACTTAGGTTATAAAATCCTGATAAAACATATCTATCCACCATAGACACATCTATCTACATAGATATTTGACTTTCAAATTAACTTCACAAGTTATGCATTGGTCCATGACAATATTTACAACATTTATGAAATCTCCATTTCACTCAAACAAGATGTTGTAAACCCCCACTCAAATATACACCATACACATATTAAATTGTGAAACCACTTTGGCTCCCACTCAGAAATATGTTATCTCTATATTTGACCATGATTAAACAACTCCCACTCAAACATATGTCTCCACATATTTTGATCATGGAAAATAGTTTCTGCTCTAACTTAATATATGTCACCACATATGTTAATTAGATCCCACTCAGTTTCTTATGCACTTTCTCGATACTTTGGACTCCTCCAAAATTCTTAATTAACTTTTAAAATTCGAGAACTCATATACGAACACTAGTATTCTACTAGCTTTAAGTTTTATTTATTCTCTACAAAACTCCTTTCGAGGAATAAATATGTGAAACATCCCTTTCACAAAATCAAGTAACAATTACTTTGTGATTTAAACTTAATATAGAATGACTCTTAGTCACTTTCGTATTTAAGGCTTGTATTTCTTCTTTGTAGCTTCGCAGGTATGTCTTGTTTCTTAAAACATGACAAGTAAATCATGAATATTATTTTGTAACTTTGACAAATTTCATATTCTTGAATCCCACTTCTCTTTAAGACAAGCTAAACCGATAATTCAATGATCACCATCATTAAATTCTTTATGTGTCAAGTTTTAACCAACATAGCACTTTACACATGTGCCACTTGATACATAAACATACAAGGTTTTAGCTTTCTCAATTTATTCCAACAATTCTTTTATCCATGAAACCATTTCATGACAAAACCACTAAAATACTTAACACAACCAAACAAATTAGTTTGTCCCTTTTAGTCTCATATTGTGGAATCTCTATTCATAATCTCATATGAATATACTACAAAACTCCATTTGCTATAGTTTCTAATTATCCCATAATTACTGAAACCACTGTTTCACATAACTCATATGCGAAATGCAAATCATTAAATAGATCCTTTATTTAAAATAGAGTGTTATCAAAATAAATCTAAATGATATAAATAAAACCTTAAATTTAAACCCCATCTCTATGACCATACAATATCAAAATATAATGTGACTACAATACTTTAGGGCGCATCAAACACTTTTGAATAAACTCTAAATATTGCAATTTGTGATAACACTTGTCACAAGTCTGCACACTAAACAATAACTCAAATATTTCGTCTCTTTTGATCAAATCGAAAAGACTCAATTATCTTGTTAAATTAATATCCTTTACTTCTATGGTCTCATCATAACTTGAATAAACACACCTATTTACTCATTCATGATGAAGCACATAAAATAATGATGTCTCTTGTTCACTGAAAAATACAACGAACACTTGTGTTTATTTTCAGCTACTCATGGCATTTTCAGAAAATGACATTTTAATCATACTACTTGGTGATGCGCATCAATATGCTTCTCAACTCTACAGCATAACTAAAAACTCATCATCAAGTATTGGATATTTTAGTATGTTTCACATTTTATAAATGTTTAACTAATTATCGTTTAAATCAAACAAAGGACAATAATTTCACAATCGAAACATGATCACCAAAAAGGATTACTCATGAAAATAGAACAACCATTTGTCTTTAACATGAATGACCGTCTCACAAATCGAGACACACTAATTTAAAGATCACACTTAATTCGATTACAAAAACTTATTCAAATCCTCTAATTTAAAACGATAAATGTAGAAGTAGAATATCGCCAGCATCAACTCCTTGATTGCTATCTTTCCACGAAATCCACTCAGTCCCTCCATGCACTTCTCAAACGGTAGGCCCTGTTTTCACAAAACAGCATAAGTATCAAATACTTAGCTCACCATAAGTGTAAATGGGACTTTAAACATTTATAACTTGTATATCAAAATATACCTTCTGCCTTGTCAACTTTTCTTGCTAGGGAATTCCTTTCGATACGACGAAGTTGAGACACCAGTTCAGGGTAAGTGATCGAATCCCTTTCCTTGACAAAGTCTCTGACACAATTCTTGAAGCTGGGGGGAAGCGAGCGCAACAACCCATCTATCGCGAATTCGTCACTCATCTCCATATCCCAAGCATCCACAAGAGTGTAATATATCTTATACATTTTCTTCAGATGCTCTTCCAAGCAATCATTTTCTTCCATCTTAGTTGAAAGAAATTCATCTAGACCTTCAAACCTCGCAATTCTCACTTGTGCTATGAACATTTCTTTTAGCTCAGTGACAGTCTCAATGGCACTCAAGTTCTTGAATTGTTTAGCTAGGTCTGAATTCATGAAGACACTCATCAACCATTTGACTTGAATGTGAGTCTTACTCGATTGAGCAAGCCATACACTTGTTGTAACTTGCAGAAGCTTTGGGTTTCTCTTCTAAAATTTCATGTAACACGTAGAGTTCATCATGGGTCGATAGGACTTCTCTAAGACGTACGTACCACTCGATGAAATTTGACCCATCAAGCCACAGCTCCTCAGCAACGAACAAATTATCATAGTCAGCCATGATCTACAAGGATTTTGCAAAGACATTTTCTTAGGACATTTGTTTATAATAATTTTAGTTCATCTTAATCAAATTACTATATGAACTCCCACTAAACTTAACATCTCTCTGGTTGTTTAGTGATACACGATCCAAATCCACTACACCACAACCGATCATCACGTGAGATGATGTAGCTTCAATGGTGAACAACTCAGTGTTGATCATATCATTCATATGACTCGTGTTTAACCTTTCGGTTCCGTGTTCCGAGGCCATGTCTGTACATGCTAGGCTCGTCAAGATCTACCATAGTATTTCATGCATGTGTAAACTAGCATACACCCGTTGTATGTGGACGTTGAATCTATCACACCCGATCATCACGTGATGCTTCAAAACGACGAACTTTCGCAACGGTGCATACTAGGGGAGAACACTTAATTATCTTGATATTAACGTGAGAGATCACCTTATCATGCTACCGTCGCGATCACATCTAAGCAAGCAATAAGGTGCATAAAAGGATTAACATCACATGCAATTCAAAATTGTGATATGATATGGCCTTTCTTCTTGTGCCTTTGATCTCCATCTCCAAAGCACCGGCATGATCTCCATCTCCGGCATGATCTCCATCATCGTGGCGCCATCACCATGGTTGTCCACCAACTATTGTAACTACAACTATTGCTACTCTTAGCGATAAAGTAAAACAATTACATGGTGATTCAATGACACGCAGATCACATAAAATAATAGACAACCATACGGCTCCTGCCGGTTGCCGTACTCGTCGACTTGCAAGTCGCGAAAAAAAATACAAACATGATCATTGCATACATTATCACAAATCACATATTGGCCATACCACATCACATGACCCCTGCAAAAACAAGTTAGACGTCCTCTACTTTGTTTGTGCAATTTTTACGTGGCTTGGGTCAACAAGATAGAACTGTTCTAATCTACGCAAAAACCACAACGATGATATAATAGTTGCTTATTTACTCATCCTTTTGAAAGACCTTCCATTGAAAATTGCACCCTCACTAAAGCAAGAGAAGCAGACACCCGCCAGCCACTTATGCAATACAAGTTGCATGTCAGTCGTGGAACCGGTCTCTCGTGCGTGGACGAGTAAGGTTGGTCCGGGCCGCTTCAATCTCACAGTACCGCAAAGATGCAAAGTGCACGCTAGAAGGTAGCAACATAAAATATCAACGCCCACAACTCCTTGTGTTCTAATCGCACCAACATCTACAAATAGATCTAGGCTCTGATACCACTGAAGGGGTCGTTGCATAGAAAACAAAAAAAAATCCTACGAAACAAGCGAAATAAACCCCAAGGATCTAGATCTACTAGATGAAGATAGCGAAGGTGAGAACCAATCTCTTACCCTTGAAGAACGATCAAACGCGTTTTGTCAGTGCAGGGGTTGGTCTGTCGATCCCCGCAACTAGACTCTTCTAGTCGCGAGGAGATGTATTATCCTCGAGATCCAATCCGATGAAGTGAAGCAACGGGCAGCACCTCCGCGGTATCCACACATACAGCTCGATGAAGACGTCCACTTCTTGATCCCGCAAGCGAGGTAGACGTGGCCTTGATGATCTCAGCAACACGACGGTGTGGTGGTGATGATGATGTAGTCGTACTCCGTCCGACATGGCTTCGCCTAAGCCGTGTGAGAGGGAGAGGGAGAGGAGGAGGCGCAGCAGCCCCTAGGGCTAGGGGATGGTGCGGCTAGGGTTGAGGTGTTGGTGGCGGCAGCCCTCCGGGGAGAGGGGTGGCGCACTAGGGTTTTAGGGTGGAGGAGGTGGTGCGGCTTGGGGCTTGGGGCGGCAGCCTATGGTGTGTGCCGCACCCCTCCCCTCCTCCCCTTAAATAGGTGGCCGGCTAGGGTTAGGGTTGGGGCTGGCCGGCCCCCTTTTGCTTGGCCCCCAAGCTGAGTCCCAAGTGGACTCGGGCTTGGGCCTTTCCTAAAGGAAAAAGGGGCCAGACTCCTAGTCCAACTAGGAGTCGGACTCCCCTCCCTTGTCCCTGCCGACTTGGCCCATGTGGGCCTAGGGTGGTGCGCCACACCCATGTGGTGACTGCACCCCCTTGGTCCATGTGGGCCCCATACAATATGTGGGTCCTACTTCTAGACCCCTCTAGAACATTCTAGAACCTTCCGGTACCCTATACAAATATCCCGGAACATTTCTGATACCTCCGGAAACCACTTTCCTTATATGAATCATATTCTTCGGACTCTTCCGGAACCTCTCGTGACGTCCGGGATCCTATCCGAGACTCCGAATCACCATTCGTTCATTCCATCATTTAATTCATCGCAAAACCTAATTTCATCGGAGCATTAAGTGTGTGACCCTACGGGTTCGGGAATGCATAGACATGATCATATCAATAATTAATAGCGGGACCGGGATGTCCATATTAATTCCTATACACTCAACAAAACTCTTTTCTCGATTGAACCACGATGCCGGAGATACAATTAATCTCATATACGATTCCCTTTGTCTCACGATATTTTACTTGCCCGAGATTTAATCGTTGACATCCCCATGTCAAGTTTATTCTCGTTACCGGCAAGTTCTCTTTACTCGTCCATAATATAGGATCTCCGTGATTACACCCTAATCACATGTCTGCAGACTTTTGATGCTATATTACCGAGAAGGCCTGGAGATATCTTCTCCGTCACATGGAGGGACAAATCCCACTCTTGATTCATGTCACCCAACAACTTATCATCGGAGATGTCTGAAAGCCGACTTTATAATCACCCAGTTACGAAGTGACGTTTGATGTCCACAAAGCATTCCTCTAATAAACGGGAGTGATATAATCTCATGGTCTAAGGAAACTATACTTGGCATATATTAAAGTGTTGACAACGAAACTATTGTGACACGATTAATTGTAACTCTTTATAATTTGGGTCATGTCCATCAAGTCATTCTCCCAATGACGAGACTCCGTTATCAAGTGACTATAACAAGTCCATAGTTAGGAAACTCTAACTATCTCTTGATCAACGAACTAGTCCTGTAGAGGCTCACTAGGGACTCCTGGTGTTTATTTTCCATACATGTATTATGTTTCCGGTTAATACAATTATAGCATGGAGAATAAACTATTATCATAAACATGAATATGCTAATAAACCATTTTATTATTGCCTCTAGGGCATATTCCCAACAGTTCTAATTTATAAAATTTCAACATCATGAGCAAGATTCTGCACTTTAGAGACAAGACTATCTAGTTTTTCAAGTTTCTCTAGATTCCTTTCACGCAAGGTAGTGGTTTTAGTATTAGCCAACTCGAGATGAGTAGGATACTCATAACTACTCTCATTTTTAGGATTTTCATTAATATGAATGGTTGCAACAGAAGTGTTCACAGTTTTAAGAGTAGCAAAAGCGTCATTTTCAGCAGGAGTGACTAATTCAGGCTTAGCTGCCATTCGGTTTATCAAAGTAGCTTGAGTTTGAGACATGTTTCAAATGTAAGCTTCAGTATTAACAAGCCTTGTTTGAAGGTTAGAAATTTCTTTATTCAACTCCCCCAAATGATTGTTTATACTTTTTAATATGAAAGAATTCTCATTCATTTGTTTACAGAAAACTTTATTTTGTTCAAATTGTTCCTCCAAGAATTTTTTTCGTAGACTTCTCAATTTCAGTGATCCTATCATTACTAATTCCTTGATTAGGCAGGGTATTACTAAAATAATTTCTATAAGAGTTGCCATTATTAGGAGGATAAGGTTTATAGTTGTTACCACCGAGATTATTTCGATAAGCATTGTTGTTGAAATTATTTCTATTAAGGAAATTAACATCAACTTGATCTTTTTCTTGAGAAATTAATGAAGCAAGAGGAAAATTATTAGGATCAATAGGGGACTGATTGGTAGCAAGCATAGACATAATCATATCAACCTTCTCATTCAAAGAGGAAATTTTCTCGACAGAATTTACCTTCTTACCAGTTGGAGCTCGTTCGGTGTGCCATTGTGAATAATTTGTCATCATCTCATCCAAAAGCTTAGTTGCTGCGCTTAATCTGGTGGACATGAAGGTACCACCGGCGGCCGAATCCAACAAGTTCCTTGAAGAAAAATTCAAACCTGCATAAAAAGTTTGGACAACCATCCAAGTAGTTAATCCATGCGTGGGACAATTTTTAACCATAGACTTCAGTCTTTCCCAAGATTGAGCAACATGTTCATTATCAAATTGTCTAAAGTTCATAATGTTACTCCTCAATTGTATAATTTTAGCAGGTGGATAGTATTTTCCAATAAAAGCATCTTTGCATTTAGTCCAAGAATCAATGCTATTTCTAGGCAAAGACAATAACCATTCTTTAGCTCTCCCTCTCAAAGAGAAGGGAAAAGTTTCAGTTTATGATGTCACTTTCAACCCCTTCATATTTTTGCATATCACATAACTCAACAAAGTTATTTAAATGAGAGGCGGCATCATCAGTACTAGCACCAGAAAATTGCTCTTTCATAACAAGATTTAGCAAAGCATGTTTAATTTCATAAGATTCCGCTTTAGTGGCGGGTGGAGCAATTGGAGAGCATATGAAATCATTATTATTGGTGCTAGTAAAGTCACACAACTTAGTGTTCTCAGTAGAAGACATAGTTTATGATGTCACTTTCAACCCCTTTATATTTTTGCATATCACATAACTCAACAAAGTTATTTAAATGAGAGGCGGCATCATCGGTACTAGCACCAGAAAATTGCTTTTAGCAAATCAGGTTTAATTTCATAAGATTCCGCTTTAGTGGCGGGTGGAGCAATTGGAGAGCATATGAAATCATTATTATTAGTGCTAGTAAAGTCACACAACTTAGTGTTCTCAGTAGAAGACATATTGAAAAAGCAAATTAACAAGACAGAAATAAAGACTACACTAATTTTTTGGGTTTTAAATTTTTTAAACAAGTAAATAAGCAAAACAAGAAATAAACTAAGCAAGACAAAAACAAAGTAAAGTGATTGAGAGCACGAGACTCCCCTTGATACAGCTCCAAAGTCCCTGGCAACGGCGCCAGAAAACTGCTTGATGGTGTTGGTAGAGTTGGGTGGTGCCCCAAGCGAAGGCGTGGATGTAGCGAGAAGCAGTTTTCCCTCAGTGAAGAACCAAGGTTTAAACGAACCAGTAGGACTTTGAAATCAACAACGAGGTGCACGTCAACGATCTCTGGTGCTTAACCATCAACGAACGTGGACCTGCACACACTCAACCAATTACTTTACCCCCAATGGCAGGAAGGTTGTCAATCTTCCCGGTCTGCTGAAAACAAAGCGGTTAAACGTATAGTGTAGTGAAATGAATTTAGGAAACGGACCAGCGAACAAGTGAATATGAAAAGCAAGTAAACGAGATTGTAAACAATGTAAAAAGATGGACCGGGGGCCATGGGTTCACTAGTGGTGTCTCTCCAATAAATAAAATACTCATATGACGGGTAAACAAATTACAGTTGAGCAATTGACAAGATTATGACATAAACTTAATCTAGGTATATCAAAGTGTTCATGGTAATATTCATGTAGACATCACAACAAGGAACAAATACCGTCATCCAACCATAGTTTAAAAAACCGGACCGGACCGCCGGTTGAACCGGAACCAGAGCATCGGCCGGTTCTATAAGCGCACGGAACCGGACGCGCTAGCAGGCCGGAATAAACTGGTCAAACCACGGTCCGACTGCCGGTTTTCGCACTAAACCAGTGCCATCCGGTTCTACCAGTTCGATGTCTGACGGACAGAAAAACTATATTGCGGCTAGCAGTGCTGGATCTTCCCACCTAGAGGTAAACGCGCGGTGCAGACGATCACCAACCAGCTGACCTACGATCGCTTGGTGAAAAGGAAAGATACAGGCTAGTTTTGTACTAGTATTATGCACACTGTAGCATTAAAAATTTACACGGAAATGCTTAGCGACTTTTACAGCTTTACGCTACATGCAACGCATACATACATGTTAGCTACTTTGGCTTAATGGTTTTTTCGTCTTGTTATATTATTATTATGTCAAATTGCAAGTCTGCATCATTTCTACATACATAAATATTTATTTATTGCAGCATTTATGAGTACAAAAATATTACTTTACAATTTAAAAAACCAGATAGTGAACCAGTTGAACCAGCGGTCCGACCGGTAAAAACCAGAACCGACAGCCTCACCGGTTTGATTACCGGTCCGGTTTTTTAAACTATGCATCCAACTACATCTTTGTCTAAAAAGTCCACCTAGGGATCGCTATCCAGCATGTCACCCATCGGTATTAAGTTACAAGCAACAGACATTTGCATTAAGTAAAGTGTATGATGTAAGCAGTATTCATAATCATAAAGACATAAACATTGCTGTTTTACCCTTAGTCACAATGGCGCACACACTCGTCCTTAGACGTTTCTGTCACTCGTTTCCAGGCACAAGAGGGGGCATGAACCAACTATCTAGCATAAATACTATCTCTTGGTGACATAAGCAATCACTTGGCCAAAGCAACTACACACATCGGAGAGCATGTAAGAACATAAATTAACATATAAGAACCATGCACAATCTGATCATAAATTAATAATACATCGGATCCCAACAAACACATCATATAGCATTACAAATAGTCGATCTTGATCATGTAGGGCAGCTCACAAGATCATAAACATGCAGCACAAGGAATACAGACAACCATCTAGCTACTGCCATGGACCCGTAGTCCAAGGTGGAAATACTCACACATCATCCCGGCGGAAGGCATGGCGATGAAGAGCCCTCCGAGATCAATCTCCCCTCCGGCAGCATGCCGGGAACAGCTTCAGAATCTCTCCAAATTAGGTTTCGAGGTGGCGGCGGCTTCGAGACAGAGTTTCTAGAAAATAATCGTCGTCCCGATGAAATTAGGTTTAATGTGAATTTATAAGCGTCGAGGGGGGCCGAGGCGGTGCCCAGAGGGCAGGGCGGGCCCCAGCCGCGGGTCCAGGTGGGGCCGCAGCCAGGGTTCGCACTGGCCCCTGGGTGCCCCCCCCCCCAGGTCGCCCTTCGGTCTCCAACTTCGTCGTGGCAAATAAAAAATATCTGTTAATTTTGGCGCAATTCCGAGAATATTTCCAGAAGTGGATTTTGTGAAATAGAAAACAGCAAAAACAGGGAACTGGCACTAGACATCTTGTCAATAGGTTAGTCCGACAAAAAGCCTAAAAATGATATAATAAGATAGTGAAAACATGTAACAATGCCATATAACTAGCATGGATCAATGAAAAATTATAGATACGTTTGACACGTATCAATTAGCGTTTTATAATTTTTTGTTATTTTATATAAAAGAAAAACAATAAGATAAATAAAACAAACGGAATAAACTATATGCGGTGGAAAGGCAATGGACAAGCGCTATGCTCCCAGCAATGGCGCCAGAAAATAGCTTGATACCTGCAAGAGCTTAGGTTCAACAATACTTGCTATTTTGTCAGGGTGTTTATGTTTATAGCATATTGATACGTGTCAAATGTATCAATAATTTTTGATTGACCCATGCTTGTTTTATGTCGATGCCATATGTTTTTACTATCATATTATATAGTTTTTGGCATTTTATTGGACTAACCTATTGACAAGATGCCTAGTGCCAGTTCCCTGTTTTTGTTGGAGAAAGTTACTTCTGAAAATATTGTCGGAATTGGACGAAAATTTACGGGATATTTTATTGAAGAAATAAAGATCGGAGCCAGAAGGGCGACCTCGGGGGACCCCACACAGGCCAGGGCGACACCTGGCCGCGGCCCCCCTTGGACCCGTGGCTGGGACCCGCCCCTGCCCTGTGGGGCACCTCTCGACCGCCTCCGACGCCTATGAAATCATCCCCGACGAAAAAACCCTAATCCCGAAGGATTTTCCCAAATACGATATAGATCTCCGCCGCCATCGCCAACAAGTTTCAGGGGCCAGATTGATCCTGTTTCGGCACCCTGCCGGGACGGGGATTTGCCCCCGAAGCATCTTCATCGCCATCGCTGCCTCCGGGATGAGTTGTGAGTAGTCCCCCATGGACTACGGGTTTGCTGTAGTAGCTAGTTGGTACTCTCTCTCCCTTGTTGTTCAATACCATGTTCTCGTGAGTTGTGCCCTACATGATCGAGATCAATCCGATGTAATATGCGCTGTGTTTGTTGGGATCCGATGGATTGTTACATTATGATGAGTCACTTATGTTTATGAATTGTTGTTGTTGCACCCTTGTTATGCTTAATGCTTGTCACTAGTGCACGAGTGGCATGATCTTAGATTTGGGCTCGTTATGTTTGCATGAATATAATTGTTGCTTAGATCGTATCTACAAGTTGTATGCACATGTTTCTTGTTTGAACCGGTGACCCCAAAGGTGATAGCTTGGGATATCAATGGGGATGACCTGTAACTTGAGGATTATATGTGTTCACTGAATGTTAATGCTTTGCTCCGGTGCTCTATTAAAAGGAGCAAATTAATTACCATAACTTCCTTAATTGGCCCGGCTGAAACCGAATGGTAGGACAAAAGATAACATGGCTTCTCCCACCTCTCCTCCACCACCTTGACCTAGCCGCCAGCGATCTCCCATCTCTGGCCTCCCCCTTCCCAATCCGATCCAATCATCTTGTTCCCCACCACCCAAAACCCTAGAGCCCACCCTCTTTTCATGATGATTCACCCCCCATGGTGTTGGAAGGCGACGTACTCCACCAGCAAGGACCTAAGTAGAGGTCATACAAAGATCTATGATGGCTCCATTCATCTCTGGTCACACCACGATTGGGTCGTATTGGTGAATGCCAAAGGATCTGCAATCGTGGGTCGACATCTCAACGTGGGAGAAGCGATCTGCTTTGGATCTGAGGTAATTTTTACCGCTCATTGTGCTGTTGTTGGCAGTTGTCTCGAATCGCCCTGTGATCTAGGGAAGGGCAAGGGTATTATGATTGATTCAGCTATGCTGGACAATTCTGGTAGTTCTTCCCTGGATCTGTTAAGGTATGAGGCTGGTCCTCATGCGATCGTAGCCAGTCCTAGTGACTCGGGTCTAGATCAGCCTAGATCGGCCAAATCAGATAAACACAATGATCAGGAGACCATTTCTATGGTTGTTCATGATGTTGTGTCCATGGGTTTAGATTTCTCCCCTGGATATCGGTTTGCTTAGGTTGTCAAGCGGAAATTCCTGTCTACAGTACATCCCACCTTTGATTCCGGGCATTTCATCATAGGTTGTGTCTTTTGATCGTGCAAGTTTTCGGTTGGATGATGATTCGGTTGGCATTGCTCTTGAAGCTGTCATTGGGGGTTTCTGTCGCGAACTTAAAGTCTCGGTTCTTAGGGATAGAGTCTTCTCTTTCAATGTGTCTTGCAAGCCGGTTGGGTTTCAGATTCTAAACCTCAAGAAGTTTGAATGTAAGCAGTTCAAATGCTTTTTTCATCTCTGGGGGGCGAGGAGGCCCTAATTGGAAAAAGGAGTCAGAGAATGGAAGAAGGAATGTGAGGAGGAATGGACTTTAGTTAGTCCTTCCAAGAAACGGGAGCAGCTAGGGCTTCTGGCACTGAAAAGGGAAAGCTCCTAAATCTATCATTCAGTCTAAAAATGCTCCAGCCAAGAAGTTGAATTTCTGTGATTCTATTTGCTATACTGCTTGTAAAGGGTATTCTGATCCTAAGCTTCCTCAAACCAATTCTGCATTTGAACACCCATTTATTTTTCCAAGACAAAGGCTCAGCCAGAGATCATTTTTGGTTCCTTTGGGCCTAACTCCACTCTGTAGGATCCTATCACAGAGTTATCAGCGCCTGATGATGAGGTTGAGACTCGGCAAATCCCTGGGTTGAGCACCCCGGGTTTATTGAGGGGGAGAGAGGTGAGCGCTGGTGATCACGACGGCTAACAGGCGAGGTTTTACCCAGGTTCAGGCTCCCGGAGGATAACACCCTACTTCCTGCTTGTCTGGTATTGATGTCGAGCGTGGCTACAATGGCGAGATGGTAATCTCGCTAGGGTTTGAGCTGGCGGCTATGAGCTGGAGTTGAGTTCGTTACCCTAGACGAGGGACCCTCCCAGCCTTTATATGATAGGCTGGGTCTCGGGTGAACGGTGCCGATGGCACTTACAGGACGATCAAGGCTGATGACCTAACGTCGACTACCTTGGGCCGCACGTCGTCCTTCTTGGACCTTCCTTGGGCCCTCGCCATAGGGTTGGTGGACTTGGCGTGACCCAGGTATCACCACCATGGGGTAGTCAAAGAGTAACCCCATGACAGTAGCCCCCGAGTGCTTAGTCGAATCGTAGAGTCGGATAAAGGACTCCTTCCTTCTGGGCATGCCAGCGGGTTCCTGAAAGGAACAAACAAAATGGTCGACTCCGGCCGTTCAGGGCTTATGGAGGATTTCTTAGTCGAAACATCGACTGCAGAGTGAAAACTGCGAGTGTTGTTCTGGTCGGTGATTTTTCGACTGCGATTGTTCTGAGTCATTCGGGAGCGCGAACAGCGCTCCCGATGGGAGTAGTCCCCGAGATTAAGCTGAATTGCTTGCAATTGAGGTTAAACTCAATTTTTCCTTCAGTCGAAAAGCCCGCTCCTGATGGGAGTGAAGAAGTGACTCGAATTGACGGAGTCGCAACTTGCTTTGCATGACTTACTTTGTACTCGGCCGGTTTGGCTTACTGCTTAAGTTTGCTCAGCTTGTGGAGCTTACTGCATTTCTTGTGCACTCGAATGAACTTGTCGAGTCGACTCAGCTCTTAGAGCTTACTGTATCTTTTTGCACTCAAATGAACTGTCCGGGTGCTCCATCAGCCCATTGGCTTGCTATGCCTCCGCGGATGACGTCAGTGCTGACGTTTTCGGCGTGCTCTGCATCCGATGGGACGTGACATGGTGGTCCCAGTGCCAGCATTGACTGATCTGATCGTTGGGCGCGAAATTTTCGCGGCGTGATGAAGACGCCTCGATTCCCGCGCGTAGTGGGCGGCGTGGGCGGCGACGGTTGGCATCTCTGCGCGACGCGTGGACGGTCAGATGAGGTTGTGGAGAGCGGTTTCGTGGGGAACGGCCAGGATGAACTGACCCCACGGTATATATTTTTCACCGCGGTGGGGAACAGTTCACCCCATCCTCATTTCGCCGCCATCTCCACTGCTCTCTCCTGCATTGCTGCTTCCTTCATCGCTGCTTCTCTGCCATATTCTTCTCCACCCACCATGAGCAAGGTTACGATGAAGAGGGGAAAGTCTGCCGCCGGCGCCGCCGCCGCCACCGAGGCTGGCGTGATGAAGAAGCCCGAGGGCGACTGGACGAAGTCGTCGGTGAAGAAGGCCGATCTTGAGGGCCTCCGCGCGCAGGGGCTGTTGCCGCCGGCGGACCAGGCGGCGGTGCGCGCTCCAGGGAAAGAGGTATTCCCTGCCCCTCGCGAGGGGGAACGCGTATGCTTCGTGGATTTTCTTCCGCGGGGTTTTGGGTTCCCCCTCCACGATTTTGTTCGTGGTCTCCTGTACGCTTATGGGATTCAGATCCACGATCTGACTCCCAATAGCGTCATGAGCATCGCGAGCTTTATCGTGCTTTGCGAGTGCTTCTTGGGGATCGCACCCCACTGGCTGCTATGGTAGTCGCTGCTCCTCGCCAGGAGGAACGTGGGGAAGAGCGGGAAGGCGTACCCGGTGGGCGGCTTCGGCATCCAGGTGCGTGGCGACACCACCTTCTTCCAGATGAAGAAATCCGACTCCGTCCAAGGCTGGCGGAGGAAGTGGTTCTACGTCAGGTGCAACCAGGAGGGGCTTCTTCCTTTCGCGGCTGATCGCGAGTTGAAGAAGACGAAGGCGTGGGCGCACCCACTGTCGAAGAAAGACAGGGAGGCGACTCAACCCTTACTGGCACTTCTCAGTGGCCTGTTGAAGAGCCTTGGGCGCGAGACGGGTGGAGTGCATCTCATTGCCACTTTCTTCAGGCTTCGGGTGCAGCCGCTCCGTGCTCGCGTCCACCCGATGTGGGCGCTTGAGCACGGCGATGAACTCGGCGATGACGAAGTTGAGTCGAAGGTGAGGAGCATCACCAGTCTCCGAGCCGGCGATCCGTGCAACGTCAAGTGCCCGGTCCAGCCATATGGGCCGAACAACCCTGTGCCTGAGGTAAGCTTCCTTCTGCTTTGCTTCTGTTTTGTATGTTTTGTCGAAATCTTCTTTTGTCTGACCCGAATTTCTGGGCAGGGTCGTTCCAACATTGTCAGCCCTCCTCCGTTGATGGAGAACGGACCTCATGAAGAGGCGGAGTTCCCTGAGGATGAAGAGGTTGATGAAGATGAAGTTCCCTCCGCCACCTCTCGGAGTGAAGAGGTGGTGGAGGACGATGAAGATGAAGAGCCGCTGCAGAAGCGGCAAAGGCGGAAGAGTGGCGAGTCTGCTTCGGCTTCGTCACCCGCAAAGCAGGTGGAGGTGGAGGACGTGGGCGAGGCGAGCGAGTCGTCCTCGGGTGCCAGGCACACGAGCGACCCGACAGAGCCTTTGGTCGTGCCTCCCCTTAGCTCTGCGCCGCCGACTGGGTTCGCGAGGATGCCCTCCGTCTCCCTGGGCAGCGATGATGATCTGGACGTCACCAGGTTAGCCTTTCCACCATCACCTTGTTTTGTCGAGTGCCCTTTTTGCCTTTGCGAGTATTTGAATTGAATTATCTTGCCGCAGCAACCGTACTGGCGCTGTCGATTCTTCGCCTCCAGAGATGGAGCACACTTCTGCTCCCGTGTTGGAGCAGACCGTGAAGTCGACCGAAGAAGAGCCGCAGGCGGGGTGATGCGTCGACCTTGAAGGCTTCGACTTCCTCCGTTCCAGAGAAGACCGCTGATGCGACCTTGTTGGACGCTGGATTGCTTGAGCATGTAAGTGTCTCTTAACGCAGTCTACAATATCTGTATCGGGTGCGCGAACAGCGCTCCCGATGGGATTAGCCCTCGAAGATGTGCGTGACTAGAATAGTCGGGCGCAGATTGATGTCTTGTTCTTTCGACAGCCGTTTTGTCGCCAGCTGATGGAGGGAGCCGCAGCCTTCGTGCGAATGGAGAAGTAGGGGGTCGGCTCCGCACTGCTCTGGAGCAAGCCAACAGTGAGTACTAACCTTTGCGTTCAAGAGGTGCTTCGACTATCTTCATTGTTAACTTTGCTCCGGTGATCCATAGGCGAAAGGGAGAGCCTGGCGAAGCGGGTCGCGGAGCTAGAGAAGTCACTGGGTGAAGCTCAAGAGCGTGAGCGAGCCCGAGATGAGCTGGAGAAGGCCAGGTTGAGCATTTGCTCTCACTCGCCGACGCTACTGGAAGTAAGTATCTCGGCTGTTTGCCTACTTTTTCTTGTGTCGACTTCTGGTGTCTTATCAGTGTGGTCTTTTTGGAGCAGAGACTTACGGAGGTGCTCCTCCCGAAGGAACTTCCAGTGCCAATGTCAGCTTGGCCGAGGCTGTCGGTTTCATTGATCGCGTCTGTGCGTATGCCTCGACGGCGCTGCAGAAGTCGACAGGCGCCTTGGCGACCGTGCACCGGAGCATCTTCCCCAACCAGCCGTCGCCGGTCGCTGTTGACGCGCTTGCGGCTCCGTTTGAAGGTGACGCGACCACCATGGCGGACTACACGCGTGCTCAGACGGTACGCGGCTCAGAGCTCACTTTCCAGCTCCTACTTGGTCACCAAGTCGCAGGTGACTTTGAGAAGGTTGTCAGCGACTTCCCTCGGAGGCCTGATGGCAAGACCGCGTCCCTTAGCTCTGTGAAGGCGCGGGCGAGTCAGCTGGCTGCGAAGTTGGTTGCCACCTTCGAGAAGAGAATCGCCAAGGCTGCAGAGTTGGCCGCTAGGAAGGGCCGTCCTCAGTCGGAGTCTGCGATGTAGACTTCTTTATTTTAAGCTTCTACTTTTGGTCTTGGTCTGTAATGAACCATATAGTTTGCGGGTCTTCTGACCGCGATCATGCTGATGTGAAATGTGAATATGAGCCCTCGAGTCTTCTTTCATATCCATGTTTGAATGTCTGCCTCATTTGCCACTGTCGAATTTGGCAGTCTGAGATGGGCGAGGCTCCCGTGGTTGCTGGAGCGACTGGTGTGGACGATGAGGAGGACACCTCTTCAGCCGCACCTGATCGCCGTCGCCTTCGGACTCCTCCGGCTCCTGCGCGAAGTGTAAATGACCAGCGAGTGATCACCTTCATGAGGAACAAGATTATTGAGCTCGAGTCGAAGTTGAAGACAGCCGAGTTGGAGTTGGAGCGCTTGAAGTCACGGCCTGCTGCGCCGTTCTCACAGCGTGAGGAATTCCTTCTTGGCCAGATAGACTTGATCAGTCGACAACTGCAAGGTTGGTCTTCTGGCGCTTTGCTCCGGCTTCTTTATGCTTTCACTGTTCTAAGTGCTGGGTCTTGATGCAGATGTGAATGCTGACTGGAAGGCCGAGCAGGGTCGAGTGGGCGAGCGGGTGGATAGAGAAGCCGCCGGTGACTCACTCGAAGCTCGTCAATTTTGGTCAGACAAATCCAAGGGCAGTGTACTGGCTAGAATGCTGGATCGCACCTGGCGGGCTGCTTTGCTCTTGGAAGGTTGCAGAAAGACCCTCCTGCAGATCAACAAGGTGTTCTTTCCGCACAACGAGCAGCCTAACGGACTGCCTGCGCTGCTGGAGAGGTACCGCGAGGGCAAGGGCAAGGCGTTGAAGGAAGTCGTGCACACCCAGCTTGTTGCCGGGGCGAACGTGGCGCTGGCGTACGTTCGAATGCACCGGCCTCATCTTCCCTTGGACAAGGTGCTTGCGGCTGCGCGTCAGATGATTCAGCAGGTCCAGGCCTTCAGTGAGCAACTTGTAGGGCCGCTCGATGCGCCAAAGGAGGAGCCTGTAGAGTAAGATACCAGACTGTTGTTGTATAGCATTAGTTTGTAAGAGATATTTTAACAGGTTGGAGCATGATTGTATGTATACCGAGGTGGTGGTAGCCTCCGAGTGAATAAATTGTATCTTGTGGACTTCTTGTAGGACCTGTATGGCGCAGCCCCCGAGCGGATCGAGTGCGGCCAAGGTGTGTCGAGTCAGGCCTGTGCGGCGCAGCCCCCGAGTGCTTCGAGGCGTTTCGAGTCAGGCCTGTGCGGCGCAGCCCCCGAGTGCGTTCGAGTGCGGCCGAGGCGTTTTCGAGTTAGACCTGTGCGGGCAGCCCCGAGTGCGTCGGGTGGCAGCCTAGGTTGACTTAGACCTGTATGGCGCAGCCCCCGAGTGGTTCGGGTGGCGGCCTAGGATTTTGGGGTTGGACCTGTGCGGCGCAGCCCCCGAGTGCGTCGGGTGGCGGCCTAGGTTGACTTAGACCTGTACGGCGCAGCCCCGAGTGGTTCGGGTGGGCGGCCGAAGATTTGGGGTTGGACCTGTGCGGCGCAGCCCCCGAGTGCGTCGGGTGGCGGCCTAGCTTGACTTAGACCTGTACGGCGCAGCCCCGAGTGGTTCGGGTGGCGGCCGAGGATTTTTGAGTTGGACCTGTGCGGCGCAAGCCCCCGAGTGCGTCGGGTGGCGGCCTAGGTTGTCTTAGACCTGTACGGCGCAGCCCCCGAGTGGTTCGGGTGGCGGCCGAGGATTTTCGAGTTGAACCTGTATGGCGCAGCCCCCGAGTGGTTCGGGTGGCGGCCTAGGTTGACTTGGACCTGTGCAGCGCAGCCCCCGAGTGGTTCGGGTGGCGGCCGAGGATTTTAGGGTTGGACCTGTGCGGCGCAGCCCCCGAGTGGTTCGGGTGGCGGCCTAGGTTTTGACTTAGACCTGTACAGCGCAGCCCCCGAGTGGTTCGGGTGGCGGCGAGGATTTTAGGTTGGACCTGTGCGGCGCAGCCCCTGAGTGGTTCGGGTGGCGGCCTAGGTTTTGACTTAGACCTGTACAGCGCAGCCCCCGAGTGGTTCGGGTGGCGGCCGAGGATTTTCGAGTTGAACCTGTATGGCGCGGCCCCCGAGTGGTTCGGGTGGCGTCCTAGGTTTATGTTGCTTGCTGACAAAGGTAGAAGGGAGAGCTTGTTCCTCAAATCACTTTATTGATTTTTGCGAGCAGGCCGCCTCATTAAAACCCTTCCAGTCCCCTCGGGTACCCTGGTGAGGGAAAGAGTGCGTCTGAAACCTGCCGCTTCTTGACATTGTACTGTTACAAATTGGGGTCGATCAGGCGTAGAAGCGGCGCAGTTGCGCAACGTTCCACGGGTTGCTGCAGACTATCCCCGTCTTCGAGTCCTTCAGGCGGTAGGCTCCGCCGCCGATTGCTTCTGTCACGATGTATGGGCCCTCCCACGGGGAGGCGAGTTTGTGCACCTTCTTCTGCTTGAGACGGAGGACGAGATCACCAGGGACGAACGCTCTGGGCCGGAGTCGCCGCCCGTGATAGTTGCGCAGGTCTTGCTGATACACGGCTGTGCGGGTCAGGGCGATGTCGCGTGCTTCGTCCAGGGTGTCCATGTCATCTTCGAGTGCTTCCTCTGCATCAGACTCATCGTAGGCCACCACTCGGGGAGCGTCAAACTTGATGTCGCACGGCAGGACTGCTTCAGCGCCGTACACCATGAAGAATGGCGTGTACTGGGTAGATCTGTTTGGCGTGGTGCGCAGACTCCACAGCACAGATGGTAGTTCTTCGACCCAGGCACCTGCGGAGTGCCTCAGTGGCACTCGCAGGCGCCTCCTTACGCCCTTACAGACTAGGCCATTGGCTTTCTCGACTTGTCCGTTGGATTGCGGGTGCGAAACAGATGCGTAGTTGAGCTTGATGCCTTGGTCAGAGCAGAAGTCCTTGAATTCTTCGGCTGTGAAGTTCGAGCCGTTGTCGGTGATGATGCTGTGTGGCACGCCGAACCTGAAGATGATCGATCTGATGAAGTTAACTGCCGAGGAGGCAGTCGAACTTGTGATGGGCTGCGTTCGATCCACTTCGTGAACTTGTCGACTGCCACCAGGAGATGAGTGTGTCCGCCCGGAGAAGACTTCTTGAGTGGACCCACCATGTCGAGCCCCCATTGAGCGAAGGGCCATGCGAGTGGTATGGTCTTCAGCGCTGATGCTGGTGCGTGCGGCTTGTTGGCGAACTCCTGGCAGCCGATGCATTTCCTCACGAGTTCTTCTGCGTCTTGCATTGCGGTGGGCCAGTAGAACCCTGCTCGTAGGGCTTTGGCCACCAAGGCTCGACTGCTGGCGTGGTGTCCGCAGATGCCGGCGTGGATCTCGAGTAAGATGGCTTGACCGTCGACTGGGTCGATGCACCTTTGGAGGACTCCTGAGATGCTTCGCTTGTAGAGTTCCCCGTTGATGACGGTGAAGCCCTTGGAGCGG
>QRDG01000233.1:151637-190893 GCA_012064385.1 Puccinellia tenuiflora | reverse complement strand
TGTTATTATTATAACCATTAGAATGTAGCGAAATGATCAATTGAGTGAGGAAGACGTATCAACATGGTGTTAGTCTCTCGGATAAGTTCCAATGAAATAATATGAGATCAAACTAACCCTTTAGCAATGATTGGGTCCTACATATCATATTTTATGATATGGCAGATCAAGATCAATTACTCATATTTTTTCAGCTATTTATATATCTCTCTCAACTACTCGGATTGGAACACATGGTTCGAGTAACTTGCTCTCAACATTGTTCAAAACATTATTTATTTTAGACTATCCGTATTCTCACTATCTATAATAGATATATATTACTTAGTTCAACTTTGAAAAAGCGGTTTCGCACAAGACTGTGGTAAGAAAAAATGTTCTTCATTGTAGCCTCATAATCACTGCCTAGTAAATGGTGGGCGTATTGTCCAATGAACACACATGAAGGAATCAATTTGGATTGAATAGATAGTTAGCTATTCATGTGCGAACTGATCACCTGTGGGGATACACAGAGGTCTAATTATTGAAGTATCCGCTAGGAAAGTAAAATTATGATGCTTGCATCTAGAACAATCTGGTGAATTCTTTAGTATAATGGGTGTCATATTTTTGTGAGATCAAGAAAGCATCGCTTATATGGTCTACAACAAATGGCTCAATCCCTTAACTGTACATGATAACATAGTTCCAATATTCTGAAGATTAATGTACCCAAATTCACCAGAATGTGAATGCACTCCCATAAATCCACAATGTACCTTCATAGTGAAACATGTAATGCATCTAACAACCAATTTGGCTTATTGGTTGTGCATGCAAGACTTATGATTGTCATCAGGAGTAGATAATTTGAGGCGACATTTAAAAAAACATTGTTCAAGAGATTTCAGGAGTCATAGAAACGGAAATAAATGAGGATTTGGTTGAACATGGAATGTACATCTGATGTAGGGCTAGGCCCGATCTTCACGGATTTGAGGGGAAACGGGGATGAACACGAAGAACACGGAGGGTAGCGAGGGAGATTCGTGGGCAAAACACAAGGATAACTAGCAAATCCTGCTGAGAACTCCACCCAACAACAAACCCTCAAAAAGGTAGCATTTGGATCGAAGAATCAAAGCCAAACTTACTCTTGTTGAAACCGATTGCTCTTACCGGCCGGTCCACCGATCCAATAGAATCACCGCAGTGAAAGATTGGTTTGCACTACTAGAGACACCGCAGTGAAAGAGTAGCAACAACAAGATCTACCTCAACGAGGCACCCTAGCTACGAGGGAGGAGGAGCATAGCTCACACAAGTCTCAAATTCAGTCTGACCCTGAAATGGGAAAGTGGAAGCTATTTATAGTCTATTACAAAATGGGGCAGGAAAGGTGGGGAACCGGCCTGGGGGCCGGCCTAGGCCGGCCTAGAGGCCAGCTGGCTCGGGTGGGGAACCGGCCTGGGGACCGGCCTAGGCTCAGGTGGGTGACCGGCCTGGAGACCGGCCTAGGCCGGCCGGGAGGCCGGCTGCGTCGGGGGGTGGCCCGGCCTGGGGCCGGCACGGGGCCGGTAGGGAGGCCGGCGGCCTCTGTGGGAGCCCGGCCTGGGGACCGGCCTGGGCCGGTTTGGAGGCCGGCGGCCTCGGGTGGGAGCCCGGCCTTGGGGCCGGCCTAGGCTGGCTGGGAGGCCGGCCACCCTGTCTTCGCCTCGTTCCTCCTCTTCTTGTCCATCTTCATGGATCTTCCCTTGTTCATCTTCTCCATCATCTTGGACCTTCTCTTGGCCATCTCCTTGACTCCACTGTGGGTCATCAGCCGGGTGGATCCTGAGTATGCACAAGGTACCGGTATGAAGTAGTAAACCATTCGAAGGAAGATCAAGGTCACACATCGAGAGGAGCGAGGTCACCTTTTCATGAAGAGCCTTGACTCTTGATCTTGTCATTGGTCCATTTGGCGTGGTGTCCATGGTGTTGTCCACATGTGGGGCTACATCATCTCCCCCCCCCTTCGGAAGAGTCGTCTTCGACTCGTCATCCTCTTGAACGCTTGCATCTCCGTGGAAAGGGGATAGGTCGGCGACGTTGAACGTGTCGTGCACCAAGTACTTGGAGGTTGGGATATCGATCTTGTAGGCGTTGTCGTTGATGCGCTTGAGCACTTTGAAAGGCCCGTCACCGCGAGGAGCAAGCTTGGATTTTCTTTCATCCGGGAAACGGTCCTTGCGGAGGTGTAGCCACACAAGATCTCCTTATTCGAATATCATGGGCTTCTTCAACTTGTTGATCCTGGTAGCTTGGCGCTTGGTGTGCTCTTCTAGAGTTGCTCGAGTTGACTCTTGTAATGTCTTCATATAGTCGGCTCTTTTGTCAACGTCCATGTCGGTGCGCTCGTGTAGAGGAAGTGGTAGGATGTCTAGGGCGGTGTTGGGGTTGAACCCATAGACAACCTCGAACGGGCTTCGCTTGGTCGCCCGGTGTGATGCACGGTTGTAGGCGAACTCGGCGTGCCGGATGCATTCTTCCCAACCTTTGAGGTTTGGCTTGATTAATGCGCGAAGGAGAGTTGATAAGCTTCGATTCACCACCTCGGTTTGGCCATCGGTTTGTGGGTGGTAAGCGGTGGAGAAGAGGAGCTTGACTCCCAGCTTTGCCATCAATGCCTTCCAAAAGTAGCTTGTGAACTTGACATCTCGGTCCGAAACAATGGTCTTCGGCACTCCATGTAGACGAACAATTTCCCTGAAGAACAAAGTTGCAATGTGTGAAGCATCGTTGGTCTTATTGCAAGGAATAAAGTGTGCCATTTTAGAGAAGCGATTGACAACAACAAATATTGAATCTTTGCCATTTTTCGTTCGAGGTAATCCTAAGACGAAATCCATGCTAATGTCGGACCAAGGTGTGTGTGGTATTGGTAAAGGCATATAAAGACCATGAGAGTTCAACGTGGACTTAGCTTTGAGGCAAGTTGGGCAACAACGCACCAAGCGCTCCACATCACGCGTCATCCTTGGCCAAAAGTAGTGTGTAGATAGCATGGCGAGTGTCTTGTCACGTCCAAAGTGTCCCATGAGGCCTCCACTATGTGATTCCTGTAGAAGTAACAAACGGAGCGAGGACTCGGGAATGCATAGTTTGTTAGCCTTAAACAAGAAACCCTTGTGCAAGTAGAAATCATCGCAACCTTTGTCAATTGTACACTTGGTAAAGATAGGACCAAAGAAAGAATCGGAAGCATAGAGTTCTTTAAGGTCATCAAGACCCAAAACATTGATTTCAAGTTGGGTGAGTAAGATCATCTTGCGGGAAAGAGCATCCGCAACTATATTGTCCTTCCCTTTTTTGCACTTCACCACATAGGGAAAAGACTCGATGAATTCAACCCATTTGGCATGCCTTTTGTTCAAATTGGTTTGGGTTTTCAAATATTTCAATGATTCGTGATCGGAATGGATAACAAACTCTTTGGGCCAAAGGTAGTGTTGCCACACTTCCAAAACACGGACTAAGGCATATAGTTCCTTGTCGTAGATTGGGTAGTTTAGGCGAGCACCATCAAGTTTTTCGCTATAATAGGCAACGGGATGGCCACATTGCATGAGGACGCCACTGATGCCAAGGCCACTAGCGTCACACTCAAGTTCAAAGGTTTTGGAGAAATCCGACAAGGCAAGTAAAGGAGCTTCGGTCAATCTCTTCTTGAGTTCATTGAAAGCCGATTCTTGAGTATTGCCCCAAATGAAGGGTACATTCTTTTTGGTAAGCTCATTCAAGGGGCAAGCAATTGTGCTAAAATCTTTTACAAAGCGACGGTAAAACCCAAACAAACCAAGAGCGCTACGAAGTTGAGCAAGATTAGTTGGCGGTGGCCAATTTGTGATTGCCTCAATTTTAGAAGTGTCAACTTCAATCCCTTTCGAAGAAACTACATAACCCAAAAACACAAGCTTGTCGGTGCAAAAGGTGCATTTCTTGAGGTTGGCAAAAAACGAAGCATTACGAAGAGCCAACAAAACTTGCTTCACATGGTCGTCATGTTTATGCAAGGATTTGCTATAAACAAGGATATCATCAAAGTAGACAACCACAAACTTGCCAATGAAAGTGTGCAAGACGTGATTCATAAGACGCATAAATGTTGAAGGAGCATTGGAAAGACCAAAGGGCATGACAAGCCACTCGTAAAGACCAAGTTTTGTTTTAAATGCGGTTTTCCATTCATCTCCTTCATGCATACGTATTTGGTGATAGCCACTTTTCAAATCAATTTTGGAGAAGATAGTGGCACCACTAAGCTCATCTAGCATGTCATCAAGTCGTGGGATAGGATGTCGATACCTCACCGTGATATTGTTGATGGGACGGCAATCCATGCACATTCGGAGTGTGTCGTCTTGCTTGGGGACGAGAATGACCGGAATGGCGCACGGACTCAAGCTTTCACGAACATGTCCCTTGGCAAGGAGTTCTTGAATTTGGCGTTCGATCTCCTTTGTCTCCTCGGGGTTGGTGCGGTATGGCGCTCTATTGGGTAGAGGGGCGCCGGGAATGAGGTCGATGCGATGCTCGATTCCACGGAGGGGAGGAAGTCCTTGAGGTAGCTCATCCGGAAAGACATCTTTGAATTCCTGCAAAATAGACAACATAGACGGAGGAACTTGGGTTAAGTCGTTAGTGTCTTTGCCATCTCCTTTGCATAAGAGCACGAAGTGGAAAGTGGATGGGTTTGCTCTCACTTCCCTCATCTCACTTTTGGTGGCTAACAAGACTACGTCGGGACTCACTCTTTTGCCTTTCTCACTCATATTTGGCTTGTGGCTCTCACTCACGTGAATGTGGCTCGCTCTCTCACCACTCAACTCACTAGGGGATTGTTTTTCTTGTGCTCTTACAATTGTCTTGGCATTGTCGGCGATAATTTGGCTTGGAGTCATTGGGCGGAGCACTATGATCTTATTGTTCCATTTGAAGCTATAGTAGTTGGTGCGCCCATCATGAGTAGCGGCCTTGTCAAATTGCCAAGGGAGGCCAAGAAGTAAGTGGCAAACCGACATGGGTACCACATCAGATTCCACTGTGTCCTCGTAAGAGGCAATCTTGAAGGATACTTGAACCGTATGTTGGATCTTCACGGTGCCGGAGTCACTAAGCCATTGCACATGGTAAGTATTGGGGTGCTTCTTGTACGTCAAGTTGAGTTTCTCACATAGCTCCTTGCTTGCCAAGTTGTGACAACTCCCACCATCAATGATTACCTTGATTGATTTGCCGTTGATGCCGGCCTTGGTTGGAACAAGTTGCATCTTTGAGCGTCATCACCTTGGTTGATTGTAGTCAAGACTCAAGTAACAACTAGAGTGGGGTTGGGGTCACCATCACAATAGATGTAGTCATCGTCGTCATCCAAGCTTTGCATCGTGGCCACCTTGTTCAATGCGTGGTACTCATCTTCACTCATGGACTCATAGTCTCCATTGTCATTGATTATCATCACCTTCTTGTTGGTGCATTGACTTGTGCCCTTGACCTCCACACTTGTAGCAAGTGATATATGACTTGACGGTTTGTGGTGAGGGCGTCGTCTTCTTGGAGGTGGTAGTGGGTTGCGGTGTAGAACTTTTGGCATTGCCTTGAGCTTGGACTTGAGTCATGGGTTGTGTTGATGATGAAGCTCTAGTGGCGAAGAAGGACTTGGCCTTGACATACTTGAGCTCTTCGGCGACTTGGCGCTCGGCCTTCATGGCTTTATGAACGAGCTCAACAAGGTTCTCATAAGGTTGAAATTCCACTATCTTCTTGATGGGGTACGTGAGGCCGTTCAAGAAACGTGCCATTGATTGTTCCTCGGACTCTACAATGTGTGCGCGGGAGAGAGTGGACTCCATCTCCTTGTAGTACTCGTCGACCGTCTTGAGACCTTGCTTGACTTCTTGTAGCTTCTTGTACAAATCGCGCGCATAATGATGTGGCACAAAGCGCTTGTGCATTTCCTTCTTCATGTCATTCCATGTATCGATTGGGTCTTCAAATGAGGCTTGGAGTTGTTCCCACCATAGTTGCGCATAGCCTTCAAACTCGAGGGATGCGAGGTCAACTCATTTGTCTTGCGGCACCTTGTAGACTCGAAATAGTTTGGAGACCTTGGATTCCCATGCAATGTAGTCTTCCGGGTCGTTGGTGCCATGGAACTTAGGAATGACGAGCTTGGGAGGATTGAAACGGTTTTTGTGATCATCCTTATCATCATCATCATGGTGGCGATGGCGGTCTCGGTGACGATGTCTTGGGTGGTGGCGTGGAACATAATCCTCGTCATCTTCAATATCAACATGATTGTCGGCCAATGGCACTCGGCGGGCTCGTTGTGGAGGTAGATCATGACGATGATGTCGATTGTCCTCATGTAGGTGTAGGGGGTCCAAGTTAACATTTGGAATTGGAATTTCTTGTCGAGGACGAGCTTGATGTAGTGGAGGGTCGATGTTCGCTTGAGGGTGAGGCGCTTCTTGACGATGTTGGTCTTGGTGTTGGTGATGGTCCAAGTTCGCTTGAGGGTGAGGCATGTCGTGGTGTTGACCTTGACCAATCTCACTTGGACCTTTGCTTCTTGCGTTGGAACGATGTGAAGACCTTGAGCTTGATCTCGAAGAGTGCCGGTGTCGTCTTTCGAGAAGCAACTCCTCGAGACGAATGGAACGCGCCTTGTTCTCACGTTGGTCATCTTGTATTTGAGCGAAGCGGTCATTGTTCTCGCGTTGGGCTTCTTGTATATGAGCGAAGCGCTCGGTGTTTTCACGTTGTGCGGCGTGGTGGCGCTTCTCGTAGTGGCGTAAGTTGTCGTCGATGTACCTCTTGAGAGCCTCCTCTTGCTTGGTAAAACTGGTGCCTTGTTCTTCCCTAGCCATGATAAGCAAACACAAGTGATATGTGAAAAATTTGGTGGCTAATAACCGCTCTTACCTTTGGTTGATAGTATTGGACAAGTGGCCTTGCCTTCTGAGACAAAGGCGTCACAAGAGTAAGAGTTGGTTGATTAGTGATCCAAAAGCGACTCACACACTTATGAGGAGTTTAGGTATGGTAAAGTGGCAAGAAATCGAAACGAAACCAACAAAAAGGCTATTGCAACAAGTGGAGGATAACCACAAAGATCAAGAAACAAAAGAGACTATCCACACAATCCTAGAAACAAAAGAGACTCACACGTGGAGACAAACGTGGATGGTGCGACTATGGGAAAGAGCAACTTGGACCTAACGAAGACTATGCTCGTGCCGCACCACCTCTCGAAGGACAACTAGCTCAAGTGTATGTAAAGGAGCACCCGATTTGCACAAGTGGACCCGTTTCTCTATTGGGTATTGGAGCTTGGGGATGGCTAGGATCACGGTTCGGCTTTTCTATTTTTTTTATCTTTTCTATTTCTCTTTTTCTTTATGCTTTTGCCTGAGCCGAGTCCGCTACAACTAGATGCTCACAAGATGATGATATGGTCACTTGGTTTCACACTAGTGCAATGCTCACACTATGAAGAGCTAGCTCCTAGGAAAAAGTTTCGCGAAATGGAAAGGGATGTGTCGGAAGCTATACCTTTGATGCCGTCGAGGTAGCGATGAAGCGACACGAAGATGAACTCGGTGAAAAGTCGTGAGGCGGTAGCACCGGCCGAACGGGCGGTAGGACCGATTGCGGGCAGTAGTACCGGCCGTTCGGACGGTAGTATCGCCGGTGACGAAATGCGCGACACGCTTGGACTTGGAGCGGAAAAGGCCTCCGAAAAACACCAACGGAAAGTGGGGAAAAGGTCTTAAGCATGAGATCCGTGGATCAAAACCACAAATCGCTCACCAAATCGAAAGATCGAACGAAATCCATATGGGCTATTTTTTTTTTGAATTTTCGAAATTGGTATGGGAAAGAAAAATTTTGGTGGAAAAATGGCTAATAAAAGGTGGAAACACGATCCAAATCCGTGGAAACCCTTGCTCTGATACCAAATGATGTAGGGCTAGGCCCGATCTTCACGGATTTGAGGGGAAACGGGGATGAACACGAAGAACACGGAGGGTAGCGAGGGAGATTCGTGGGCAAAACACAAGGATAACTAGCAAATCCTGCTGAGAACTCCACCCAACAACAAACCCTCAAAAAGGTAGCCTTTGGATCGAAGAATCAAAGCCAAACTTACTCTTGTTGAAACCGATTGCTCTTACCGGCCGGTCCACCGATCCAATAGAATCACCGCAGTGAAAGATTGATTTGCACTACTAGAGACACCGCAGTGAAAGAGTAGCAACAACAAGATCTACCTCAACGAGGCACCCTAGCTACGAGGGAGGAGGAGCATAGCTCACACAAGTCTCAAATTCAGTCTAACCCTGAAATGGGGAAAGTGGAAAGCTATTTATAGTTTATTACAAAACGGGGCAGGAAAGGTGGGGAACCGGCCTAGGCCGGCCTGGAGGCCGGCTGGCTCGGGTGGGGAACCGGCCTGGGGGCCGGCCTAGGCTGGCCGGCTCAGGTGGGTGACCGGCCTGGAGACCGGCCTAGGCCGGCCGGGAGGCCGGCTGCGTCGGGGGTGGCCCGGCCTGGGGCCGGCCCGGGGCCGGTAGGGAGCCCGGCGGCCTCTGGTGGGAGCCCGGCCTGGGGACCGACCTGGGCCGGTTTGGAGGCCGGCCGCCTCTGGTGGGAGCCCGGCCTTGGGGCCGGCCTAGGCCGGCTGGGAGGCCGGCCACCCTGTCTTCGCCTCGTTCCTCCTCTTCTTGTCCATCTTCATGGATCTCCCCTTGTTCATCTTCTCCATCATCTTGGACCTTCTCTTGGCCATCTCCTTGACTCCATTGTGGGTCATCATCCGGGTGGATCCTGAGTATGCACAAGGTACCGGCATGAAGTAGTAAACCATTCGAAGGAAGATCAAGGTCACACATCGAGAGGAGCGAGGTCACCTTTTCATGAAGAGCCTTGACTCTTGATCTTGTCATTGGGCCATTTGGCGTGGTGTCCATGGTGTTGTCCACATGTGGGGCTACATCAACATCCTACAGTAACAAACAAAACTCAGATGGACAAATCATCACTTTATTAAACAAAAGAGAGCAAGTGCAGCGTTACAGATCACTTGTCCGACAATCCTGGGTTGTCATGACCACCTTTGCCGCCTTATTGCCTAATAGTCACAATAACCGTATAAACAAGCATAAAGGTTTGCATGCAGAATAGACTAGAGAGTTCTAAATCATATGACAACCTTGATGATATCATGTGTCATTGACTCTTCCCCTCATTAAGCACCTTCGGCCAAGAAGTGCATTATAATTACGGAACAAATAAAATTTGAGTCAATTTTTTGCGGATTTGACATAACCTTTAAAAAATGTACAACACCTCTAATATTTCAGAATGAATTATAAGCTTGTAACATCAGGATTTCAGTACAGGGAATAGTTTGGTCCTTGAGCGAGAAACGTTTTATTGTAAGTATTCTATACATCACCTTAGACATAGGTTTTGACCAAATGGTCATGTCAAACATATGTGCACTAAATGATTCCACTCCGTCAACAATAAGTGTGCATCTATAGGCTGGCTTCGACATCATTGACATTGCTAACATGAAGACATTAAATTTTCAATACTAATTAGAGTTAAGAACAGAAAAAAGAGATACGTAGTTACCGAACTGATTATCTGATTTTGGCTAATGACTGAGAAAAACTTAAGCAAACTGATCACCAACTGCTGGTATAACTCCAATAAGTTCATGACTCTTCTATGTGAGTAAAGGTGAAGATGGTAATACACCTGCACTTCACAAAGAATGCTCTAAGGATTCATAATGGTGCCACTCATTTACAAGGTAAAGATGGTAATACTTCAATACTGTCAATGTTCAGAGAATTCATAATGGTGCCACTCATTCATAGAATGCTAATTTTGAAGGAAAAACTGACATCGCAAAGAATTCCATGATAGCTATAAAAAGGTTCAAGGCCCAAATCTGTCCCGCAACTAAAACAAATACGGTTGTGAACTCCATCAATGTATATTTTTCCTTTTGTAGTAACTCGTGCCTACAAAAAGCAAGGACCAAAAGATCAAATTGCGATCAATGGCCCTTGATTCGAATCAGTGGTTTAAACCATGGAAGTACTGGTGCTGAAGTCAAATGACATCAGTGGAATGATTTTAAGCAGTGTCATTCTATCCAGCGATATGTAATTGTCATATTTGTACAAAAGCATATACTTTGAAGATAAATTGGATTGCAATGTCACTGCTGCTCTACCATCTTTCTGTGTTGTTGGATGTATCAAACAACAAAGAAGCAAGCAAAATGTGGTGCAGTATTTAGAAACAAATGGAGAAGATATAATGATTCCGGAATACTATGACAGAGTAATTCAGTAATTAGCAAATATTGTTGAATCATCGGGACAATATTTTATTTTCTGGTTCCAGTACTAATCGTTATGTAACAACATCAAATTTGCTCGATTTAAAATAATCAGGTCATTTTCTAAAGGATTGGTGCAAATAAGCATGCTCTACATGGTTATTTGTGTTGTTAATCATACTAATGTCTATGAATTTCTTTTGTGAACTCACATTTAAGCAGCGAAGGACTGGGCGCCTTCATGAGCAAACTGAACTCAAATACCATCAACCCCAAATCAGTTTTGTATAGATATTAACTCATGCATGCAAAAAAGGTTGAAACAAAAATATTCAACGTGGTAAAATTTATACATCTGAGGCATGTGCGACTGAGATCAGGAATAAGTGTCACATGAATATATATTTTTCTTCCCCCCTTTTCTCGATTAAGGTTCTCCCTTGTGTGAAGTTCAGTTAATAAACAAATAAGCACTACAACTGGAACACATATCTATTCTATAATAGAATGGATGCTAAGAAAATTGATAACTGATTACTCCTATGATGTTGCGACTTATATGAGCTAATTCAGTTTCAGTAAAATAATATGAGTCCTACAAGCAGAACAAAACCAATTGGATCAATGAAGTGCAGATAAGACTAATTATAGCGAGTTCCTGTGTTAGTAAATATATATATATATAACAACTTTATACTGCAGAATGTCGCATCGTCGGCGTGCTCGTGGTCTTGGCTGCCCTTGGCGCAGATCACGGGCGGCGCGGGTTGCCATCTCCTCTACTGATTGCGTTGGCTGTCAGCTGAGGAGAACGGAGTGGCCTGTCCCGTTGGGAGGCGGATGGCGGCGTGGGGGCCTGCTTGTCTGCATCGAATAAGGGTGGTGACCCAGCTGGTCTTCGAGCGTCATGTCGCCGATCTGCTACATGTGGTCCTCCATGATCTGGCTGCCGACGTGTTCCGGTCTTCCCATCGGTGATCTCCGGTTTGGCGCATGGCGTCATTGGATATCTAGATCGGATTTGATCCGGTCGTGCGCACCCTCATCTATGGCCAGAGATGCTTCATGTGGGTGTGGCGCGAAGCTTCGCTATCTTGTCGTGGTCATGCAATATGTCTAATAGATTTCCATGACATTGACAAGTAGTGAAGAAAGTCATGGTGGCTGCGATCGGAGGCTTGTGCTAGCGGAGTGGAGATTTGGTTGCGTTGAAGACTCTAGGCACAGGTTTTCCTGTGTGTCAGGTGTCGGGGACTTGCAGCAGCGGCCTTGACAAGAGGGGGCGGCAACACGGGCGGACTGCTTTCCGGTGGTACTAAGTACCGAGCCGTGATGTTCAGGGTGAAAGCTCAAGGTCTGGCCTTCATTGGCTGTACCTGGCAATGGCCTTGCTGAAGGCATTGTTTTGGACTCCCGGTCTTTTTTCAGGGTGAAAGCCCAAAGTCTGGCCTTCATTGGTTGTACCTGGCAATGGCCTTGCTGAAGGCATTGTTTTGGAGAGCCTTTTTGCGATCCGAGTGTTGTATTTTGGTGGTGGTTAGAGTGTTGCTGTTGCGAGTGTTCCATCACTCCGACGGGGTCTTTTGTTTTTGTTTTCTCTCTTTTTATTTTTTTCTTGGTTGTGTGCATCCGGGATGTCTTTTGATATCTTGTTGGTGCAGAGGCTGGGTGTAATTGGTATCGCTCGATATTAATATATACTGCAGAACACATTGGGATGCTCGGATGGTCACCTTTGGAATTTTCCACCTGCTATCCCTTACTCCAGTGTACTGCTCCATTGCTAGCGTCACAAGGAAGAGATCTATAAAAAGATGTCCAATATTCAAGCAAACAATATAATCGGTTTGTACAAATTAACTAATACACCAACAGTAATTCGTTAGCACACAAAAATATCAAGAAGAATTCCTCTTTGTCTGTCCGCACTCTTTAAGGACCTCATGTCAACATCTCATGAGAATCCAATTGTTCCAATGTTTGCAATTCTCAATCGGCCAGGTGGATTCAATATTCACTAATTGTTATCACAAATATCTGGGAGACAAAGATACCTGGAGATCGCAGGGGTATTGGACAATGGTGGATGCTGCCGACTCCCATGCAGGAACATCGATGAGGTGCAAGGAAGGGCCTAATCGATCAGCTCTGTACAAAGAAAATATCCAATAATGAAAAAACAGAAGTAAGAAATTAGCACTCATTACCTGAGGTTGACAAATTACCATGAGCAGTAACGTCTAGAAATCTTACATAAATATGATCTAAAATCTACCAGCTAAAAAAATGATCTAAATTCTCTCTTACATAAAGCACCTATATATTGTACGGACGCGCGTAATTGTAGAAGACCCTAATCAACCAAATCTTTTTAATATCTAATTTAGAAGAGATCAACTGAGTGAAGTTGATAAACATAAGAGAGGGTGTTGTTGCAGGGTTTCAGCATATCGGAATTAGCACGGGAGTTACTAAACCTGATAATTGCTGCAGTAGGCTATGATGGGTAACTCCGTTCTCTGCTCAGGCCTGATGCTGCTGCTTGCATAGAAACCACCAATGAGAAGCTCGTGGTGTCCGACGTGGACACTGGCGCAAAGCCAGCTGAAATAAACTGTGGCGGATCGAGAGGTGCATGATGTTGCAAAACTGCTGGTAACTAAGAAGAACAAAGAAATTAAGTATACTTGAAAATAAACATCGTTATTGATGGCGTAGCTTTATCCTCACCTAGTCGATCTAGAGAGATGATGGGAACGGCGGCCGTGAGCTTGTATATTAATTGGCATACACGTAGATGGAGCAGTCAAAGAAAAGGTACACAAAATATGATAGTACAAGTTACCTAGCTATATGCGCTGTATCAAAGACGCAAGTCTCCGATCCAATCTAGCTAAGGGCTGTACAAATCTTCGGTCGATCTTGCAGACCGCATCTGCACTGGTGGTGGTTTGGTGCCTGCATGGGAAATAAAAATTGAAACCTAGACCGCTGATGTACATGGTCGTGCCAGCCGATCGAGGGCACCGGGACGAATACTACGATTGCGGTGGCGGCGGCGGCGGCGTGCTTGAGACCGTAGCTTTGCTTTTCTTTGGATGGCAGAGGCTGTGACCATATTAATTAGGTAGATGATTTATTGAAGGGGTACGGGATAACTTACGTAGGGCATTGGTGGGTAATTTTCTTTAACATTGATGGCAGTAGATTATTTCTAACATCCATTGGCTGACATATGTCGGCTAGTTGAATTAATGGCCAGATGTTTCCGATTTTTATGGGATTTTCTAGACTATTTCTCTAATTTCTGATCGGTTTTGCTATTTCTCACTCGAGTGAGTATTAAGTTAGAGCTCACTCAACTCTAATCCCGTTAGATTTGTATCGTGATTCGTGCGGTATGTTATTTATGTATCTATTTTTTTTTCCCAGTTGCACATGGGTTGCACATAGTTGCAACTCTCAGTTGCACATGGATTGTACATGAGTTGCATATGCAACTGGATGACATCATCTGAGTGAGAATTAACTTAATTCTTACTTGATTGAGCTCTAGTTGCTTCCAGATAGCCCGTCATGTACTTTTAATATAGAATAGATTCATTGTTTGTTGAAGCCTAACTAACACATCGTTTTCCAATATAGGCTCACTCCAAGGATGTTGGTTAATTGAACAAGACATTGAAAACTATGTTCAGATGTGATCATATTTTCTTATGGCATGGGTTTTGGCAAGTTTACCATGGGTCTAGTGAACCACTGGTATTCCCGCGCACGAGTATTCAATAGTCAGAAGAGTAAGGCCATTATTATTGATGGTCCTGCTAAGAAATTTCCTGAGCCACCAATCAATGGGAAGAGGAAGAGTGGATCCTTCATAGAGGATGAGGCGTGTGTCCTGAACAACATGACCAAGGTTGTCAAAAAGGTGGTTATTGCCATTAGAGAGAGCAAGCGAGTTGATGTGCACCCTTATGTGTACAATTATGTCATGGATGCTGCTATGTTCACTAAGGAGTCACTCGTGGTGGCTGTGAACCACCTCTTGGAAAACAAAGTACAAGGTATCGACTTTGTTGCGATGAATACTGCTCAGGTGTGCATCTGGCTTAGGACCTTCTTGGGTGAGCACTACTCTAATTGATTGTAGTACTTCCAGACTTCTAATGGTGGCGTGTTAACTCCTCTAGTAGCTAGCAAATGAAGAACTAATGGTAGTTACGTATATTTTGATGGTGAATTGTGATGTGATGATGGTGGTAATGACGCCCTTTTGTTATCGTGGTAGGATGACACCATTGTAGCTAGGATGAGCCGCCAGTTGTGATTTATGTTAATGCATGTGCTTATGTTCTACATGTGTTGTCATGCGCCTTGGTGAACGGTGTTGTTTTATCATTGTATATGGCCCCATATTAAAGACGGAGAAAATCATGAGTTTATAGTTTTTTTAACCCTAATGGGAGTATATGGCCCCATATTCGAGACGGAGAAAATTGGGTGTTTATAGTTCATATCATTTATGCCCTAAACAAGTCTCTCGTTATAAAACACTTACTACTGAGTGTATGAAATTTGAGAGAATGTTGAATAGGATTACTCCAACTTTGTAGATAGAGAGAAGACCAATCGCGAGACTGCGAAGGGTGAAGCAAGTAGCGATTTAATTATTATTAAGGACTCCGTCGTTGTCATTCAATTTGTAATATTATGATTTTAAAATTTTGTATGATTGCATGTTCCATGGAATGGGAACAAAGGGTGCAATTCTAGGTTGAAATGGAAATAGGGCAGGTAACTTCGCAATGCAACATGACCACATTGGATCGGACTTCTCTTTTTCACTGTCCAAAATCTCGCACGCAGGAAATCAAACACAGTCTCCGTTTTAGTCTCAGTTTTAGTCTCATGCAATGCCGCCAACAAAACAACCGGTCAAAATGTCCATTCGGCATCTCCCAGTCAAAACAGGTTGCCCAGGGCCTGGCTACCTAATTTATGCATGCAACCAAACACGCTCGAACTTCCACTATGAGGCTGAAAAAAGGATTGATACACGCCATTCCTCCTTTGTTCGCCTTGCCACGCTTGGCCAAGCCACATATACTACCTGTGAGGTCCGGATTAGGGATTGTGTGTCCTTGCACGCAGTCCTATATCTCTCATGCAGGAAATCAAACACGAGGCTCGGTTTTGACCATTTGGGCTCAGTTTTGGTCTCATGCAATGCAGCCAACCAAACAACTGATCAAAATGTCCATTCGGCATGTCCCAACCGAAACAGGCTGCCTAGGCCTGACTACCTAACTTATGCAGCAACCAAACACACTCTAACTTCCACTATATGAGGTTGAAAAGAGGATTGATACACGCCGCTCCTCCTATGTTCGCCTTGCCACGCTTGGCTAGGCCACATGTACTACATGTGAGGTCCAGATTAAGGATTGCATGCACACATGTTGGCCAATGCTTCATCGAGAAGAGTGATGTTGTGCTAGTATTTTGAGCATGATGTTGATTTTACCGTGACGTCGATTTTACACTTGATAGACTAATTCTACTCAAGTTTTGAGCATTAGTATAGATAATTTTGTCCACTAGATCCACAAAATAGATGTCACATATTGATTTAGAGGTGTCGTAAAAGACCTCCTCGGCTCCTCCACCATATCGTCGTGAACTTGAGTCCCATTAGGCCGTCCGTAATGCAATACGGCACAGTCGTGTCTAAGCCCCATCCAGGTCAGGACCTCATTAAATAGGTATCCACATAAGCAAATAGCCAACATGGACATCTTAGAAACGGCCCACGCTGTAGCATTAGGGAAGGCCTTATATCGACTAAGTGATGTCACCTAAGTTAACATGTTTTGTGTTTCACGTCCTCCACAACAGTTCTCGTGGTCCACGGCAGCTATTTTTCAATGTATATACTCCCTCGGTCTCAAAATACAAGACGTATTTAACTATTTGAACACATACTTTAACAAGTTACTCTTATGTATTTAGTCAATGTTTACAAAATCACAATCATAAGAAACATTCGTGTGAAAGTGCTTTTGAATACGAATAATGATGGTTATTTTGTGTACCATAAACTACATGTTATAGGACTAAGTGTTGCTCAATGCGTGGATTTCGGTCAAATTGTGCGTTATTTTGAAATGGTGGTACTAGCTTCTATCACTTTGATAGCTAATTACCGCGTTCATCGCTAGATCAACAAATTATCAGGTTGCCAGTAACTCCTCCCTAGAAAAAGATGGCTAAGAGCTTCAGAGAAACTATTCAACTGACGGATCTACATATACAGAGTTCAAAATTGTTCAAGCATACTGCCTTGAACACCAAAAGGCTGAGCCTCGTGTTAGCAAAGAGCTGTTATACTCCGTGCACACAAAAGTTCGCCTCAGCAGCACTGCACAAGTAGAAGACTTGGGACCTGGATTTAATGAAGTCAGGGAGAACGGTACAGAATACTTTATACCACTTGTTCCATTTGTACTCTACAGGCTCAAATATACATTTCCAGATACATGATGGCCCAGCTTAACAAAAAGAATAAGGGGCAACAAAGGAAGAAGAACAGAAAACAGGATCACCCCCGCCATCAGGAAACATAAACCCTGACGAGGGATTTCGTAATCTGTACTGTATAAAGGAATACAGCCCTTGGCAGCCCAAATGATGGAAACGAAAGAAAAGAACGAACTGGGCTACGTAATGTACTAATGCGATGGCCTAAACTGATCAAATTTGGATTCTCCAAATCTATATAGATTCCTAGTAATTTCTTATAAAGGTTGTCCATCAAGCAGTTGATTTAAGTTTTTGCTCTTGAACTTCCTCTGTGCCTTTAGGTCAACCACAATAACCGTGATGTTGTCCTTGCTCCCCTTTTGGAGAGCAAGCTTCGATAAGCATTCAGCAGCTGCTTGAGCGGCTGGGTCCGGGGAGTCACCGCTACGTTGGGCAGACGACGAGTTTCCGCCGTTCTTCTTATGCCATAAGAGTATCCGTTTGCGTGCAACATCACATACCTCTTCGTTCGACAGTACATCCCAGAGGCCATCGCTGGCAAGGATAAGGCACTCATCATCTTTAGCTCGAGGAACAATTGTGACCTCAGGGACAGGAATTATCCATGGCTTCAGATATCTGTCGCCTGTAATAGGTATAGAAACATCAGCCCACAGCATGTCTGTGCAGCTTGAAAAACAAACTATGCAACGTAAGTAGGAATGTACCATACAAACGGATCAAGCAGTGACTGCACTCAATACATGAAAGTGCAGGAGTAAACTCGCAAAAGAATGCCCTCATTCAGTTCTGCATAGTCGATGGCAAAAAAGCATACTAACTACAAGAGCTAACTGACAGAGGGAGGTTAAAAGAGGACACAGCTCAATAAGTTGAGTCTGCAGATTTGTCCCAGAGATTTACGAACTATACATCTAGCTCAAGGCAAAACATAAGTTAACAAAGAACATGAGTAATTAAAGCAGGCAGCAGTACATATTTAGCAGTTCCGGGTACTCAACTACACCTATTGTAACTGAACAAGTAGAACAAGAGTCAACAGATATATATATTAAAAAAAGATGTTTTAGTAGTAATATACAATAGACTACACGATGCAGCCATGCACATAACATTTGCAAGGACAGCAAAAGTTGATCAACCAGCAATGCAGAAGAATTACCAATGATTTGTCCTATGGCCACTAGACAACATTCATGTCAAAACTTTCTAGCCAAAAGTCATACAGCGTCTGCTATCTTATGTGTTGAATCTTTTATTGCATCTAGGTTTAAATAGATCTTGTTCATAGCTGTTCATCTTCCTGCCTTAATGTAATCTAGTTAGGCATCCACACCAATTATTACTCTCCGCTAGAATTGCCAGGATACATCAATAAAAGGAATTGAGTCAAAGTAGTTCCACATTTTTCAAATGTCAAAGAATTAAGTAGCAAGAAAATTGTAAGATCAGTACACGAAGTAGATGCACAATCGATTTCAGTGTTATCAGATACTACAGATAAGCAATACGTGCTGAGTATTCGCACAAGTACCCACGGACACATCCCTAAAAACAAAGTACCCCACGGACATACTACATGACCAGCTACCAACTACATTTATACGGAACCAGCTAAAAGGTGTCTAGTACAGCAGTACCATGTGTTTATTATGTGAGGCAATGTAAGAAGAAACACAACACTACTATATCATCATATAAAAATAAATACTGTGATAAATAGACACGACTCAAGCTGCGTGCAGGAAGTCCTAGAGAAAAGCCTTATGGCTTGCCTTATATTAGGGCTGAAACACGAGTAGCTGCTGGGCTTAACAGCTTACCGGTTTCAGCTGTTAACAGCAGAACTTCAAATACTGCATGCCGAAGTAAACATCTCACAGGATAAGTTACCATGTAGCATTATTTTGCAATGGCAGCAGATTGAGTCAAAGCAGACAAAAGCAGGAACAAAATATAATGAAGAATTAACATTACCCTGATCTAAGGAACTTAACAATGTGAACGATAAGGACATAAATATTGGTTCAAAGGGGGGCAGGCTCAAACTGAGATTTAGAACAAAAGGAAAAAATATCAAGCAGTCTGCCAGCAGTTTTAGCATCAATGTGAGATTTAGACCATGCAGCGAAGGTACTTCACACTTTGGTGCATTCGCGCGATCAAACTAACACAGCAATTATATTATACGAGGGGTAAGACGTCTACGATTGTCAGTAAATATCAGGAGACATGTGCTTCGAAACATTTGCGTAAAATAGCAATGTTATGCCATATTAGCGCTATAATATTACAAAATATGGAAAGGGCAACCCAGGTCTTTCTTAACCAATGGAAGCAGGAATCGATATGGAACCAAATAAGTGGAGCAAGAATAAGAACCTTTTGTGCACAAGCAACTTTGTGTGGTGGGATTTTGCAACAAAGACAATTTCAATGTCAAAGCTTTATGACTTTCTTTACGGGTGCTTATCCAATAGCACATACTAGATTGCAACAATATATGAAGTGATAGGTCTAAACAGACTCTGTTATCTCCCAAGCAGGGGTGTTCAAGTACGGTTCAAACTCAACCGTTGGAACCTATCACTCATTGCTGTAAGCTAGTTTTGCCAGCATGTTTGGAGTATTTACCTGTTTCCATGGTTTGCATCCATACCGAGTTTGAACAACCCTAATCTGATTATGACATGAAAGCCATCTGGTGCTTGGAAAGTACATAGATGAAGTACAACATCAAAGCGGATCGAAATCATATAGTCATGCTAAGACTGCTAGATGCCCGAACAGCATCAGCAAAACTAAAACTAACAAAACAAATATAGCATCTTTCATGCTCGGAAGAAGATTTTCTCTACTGGTCCCTACATGCATTAGTCCACTATGGCAGAGCAGGAACCTTCTAAGCATATAAAATTGCACGGTCACAGCTTACAACAAAGATCAACACGAACAACCACTGGATCTTGTTTTGGGTAAAACAAGAAGTGCAATGCATTTTACCATTTGGTAAGCAACTAATATTAATCGTCCTGCCTTAATAGGAATTGACGGAAAGACATCCAAAACTACATCTCACTCCAACAGTAACTGAAGGTGGTTTTCATATGTCAGCACAACAGATGTTTCTGAAAAGGATAAGCAAGCATACCAATTGATCGTGACATGGCAAGAACACCGAAAACTCGATAGCCGTTCCACTGTATGACCTTGCCACCTGCTGCCTCAATCCTTGCATACTCATCCTCCCTGTTAGGCTGAAACCCAAAGAACGAGCAAAGCAGTCAAAAAATTATCAACATGTGAACCAAAAAGTTGAAGGCAACAACGAAAATAACACAAGCCTCACGAATGATGGGAGCTTACTTTATGATCCACTGACAAGGGCACAGGTTGCTTGCCACGGCACAGCACTGCCCTTGAGTCTCCACAATTGGAGACAATGATGTGCGAGGAGCAGATGACAGAGACCACCGCCGTCGAACCCACGGTCTCAGGTGCTACAGGATCTGCCACCGCCGCTGCAGCGACATTGCTTGTGCCCGCGTCTCCCCCTCCTCTACTGGCTTTACCGGCTACCTCATCATCCACCCTAGTGAAGCAATCCACGAAAGCCTTTTCCCACTGCTTCTTGAACTCCACAGCTCCCAAGTTAGCACCAGACACGGAACCTTCTATCCTGCTGAGCTCCTCCACCAGCGCGGCGTGGAGCCGATCCCGGCAGTAATCGGCCACCTGCACAGGCATACTAAGTTAGTACCGGAAACTGTTACTAGATTTGTGAGCAGAGTTGGGAAACCAAATCATCAAGTGATTAACGGGTTACCTGTGCACCGCCGTGGCCATCATATACACCGAAGAAGTGCGCAGGGAGGCGGAAGGAGATGGGATCGAGTCCATCGACCATATTGCTACCCGTGAGCATCCAGAGCGGCAAGCCGAAGAAGCGTGGCACGGTGACAAAGGCGTCCTCCATCTCCGGGCGGCGGCCACAGATTGACGTGTACCCCCAGAGCGGAACGCATTCCACGGCGAAGACGCTCCTCCCCCCGGCGGCGACCCTGGCCTCCGCCTCGACGGTGGCCGCAGAAGCCGCCGAGTCTTCGAACACCACCGCGCCCCCCTCCACCCCCGCCGAGTAAAAACCCAGCCCCGCCCCCTCGAAGTCGGCGCTGGCCACGCTGCTGCAGTCGCTGGTCACCGAGCACGGGCTCCCCGCCTCTCCACCTGCTTCCCCTCCCGTCGGCACCTCGTCGTCTTCCACCGCCGACGTCGTCCTGACCGGCGGCGGCACTGACAAGGTCCCCTCCATGGCCCCCGCCACCACGGCCACAATCGGCTCCGCGGCCGCGGCGGCGATTAGCGTGAGCCCCGCCGTGGCGGGGCTAAACACCGGCGCGGGGCCCGTGGCAAGCTGCGCAGGCGCCACGGCCACGTCCTCCATCGCTACCGCGGCCTCCAGGATCAGCGGCCCGCGTCGCCTCACCTCCTGCCCAGCACCCCATCGCTGGCGCCGCCGCTCCCTCTACAGCTCGCTCCGCATCCTCTTGTGCTCACCCGCCGGCGAAGGCGCCTCATGTGCGTCCAGATCTGCGCCGATCCAGGATGAATCCCAAGGCCTCCACCAGCACACGGGCTATAAACGAGGCAAATCCAGGGGGGAGGCCCGCGCGGGCGGATCCAAATCTCCCTCCGAATCGCACCTCACGGGCGGTGCCCTCGCGAGCAGGGAAGCGAGCTAGCTAGCAAGGCCGCCGGGAGCAGCACACCTCACGCGGGCGAGGAGAGAAAGGATGGAGAGGGACAGAGCAGCGTGGTAGCAGCAGCGGCAGCAGCAGTTTAGAAGTCGCCAGTAATAAAAGCAGAGGGGCCGTGAAGGTGAAGGCGGAGGAGAGGTGGGAGAGATGGGATTGGGAGGGGAAAGTTACGTCCACTTCTTTTTTCCGTGCGCGCGTGTGTGTGTGCGGGGATGGACAGGTGTGGAGGGGGCAGTGGGATGGGACACGCGGATCGCCGGATCGGCTGCGGGGCCTCCACCAGCGGCCAGCCGGGGACGCGTGTCGACTTTCATCGTCAGGTGGGCCATCTGTGTCATGGGCCGTACGGTACAGTATAACTAGTACTCCTCCTAGTCCCAGACCTACATGTGGCGCTGTACGGCTGGGGCTTGGGTTCCAGCAATAATGTCGCACCTGGCCCGCTGCTGGCGCGTCGGACTCAGACATGTGTCCTCCCCTGCCTGCTCGCTGCCATGGGAGTGGGAGTAGAAGTAGATGGATGGCCAGTCTTGGAAGCATTTCCATTTGTTGCGTAGAAACCGCAATTCTAGAAAAAGAATCGCACGATTAGGCAGGCATCCTCCCTCCCGGATATCTCATCGTCACTCTCCCACGCGACACGTCCACCACAGTCCACACATACGCATCTGTTTCAGTTGGACGAGGGGAGGGGACGTGTTTTGCGTGGACGAGGAGAACATCTTTTCGTTGGAAAGGTCCTTGTCCTGTAAAAAGAGAGCGAAAAGAAATCGAGAAAAATGGCACGCCCCAGCTGTCGGTTCTCTGCCGCCACGTGGTGGACGCTGCCGCTGGCGACGTGACGTGACGCGACACGCGCCACAGGTACGGTAAAAAGCTAGAGTACTAGAGCAAATGCAAGCCCGCGGGAAGAAGAAAAAACGCGGGCGGGCGGACGTATGAATAGCGAACACCGCAACACCGCGGGACCCGGAGCTGACGCGAACATGCCTAGCTCACGCTGCCGTGGGACTTCACCAATCATTTTTAGCTCTCTTCCACTGACACAACTGGTCCAAGCACGGGCTCCGCTATCAAAGTCATACAGTTTTTACCGCCGGGACGGGAGGGTGTTTTACTGCGTTTTTTTTTTGTTTTGAGGGTGTTTTACTGCGTGTATGTAAGTCGAAACGCACACGTGACGTGAGATCCACGAGAACGCGACCCGATGCCATTATTGCCAGCCGGCCGGGTTTGGGGCGCTGCTTAGTCCGGCCCGATCGCTGCTCGCAAGGTGAGCGTTCGTGGACCGGACAAACCTTGTAATGGGCCTATCTAGGGCTCCGCGAAAGCCAGCCTTTGGAGAATCCAACTTTCCTCACATCCCCACACAAGCTCTCAAAATCTATACCTAATAATAAAGCATTAAGCCTTCTTCCGGTCTGTCAGAGTTTTTACCGATTTACTCTCCCACCATATTGCATATTACTGCAGAATTGCCACCGAACGTTTCTTGTACCGGTTCGCTCTTCTTTTCCTCATATCCCCGAACAATCCCCTCCTCCCGAGCGCAGCAGAAGCCCATTGAACACCGCCGCCACCCCCTCGATCTCCGTCTACTACTCTAGAGGTCTAGAGCCGCCGCCCTCCTCCGGCCGGTGGAAAGGAACAAAGCGTTTACCTGAACCCCCACCCCATGGACGTTCCCATCCTTGGCCGCCGTGGGCGAGCCCTGCCCCTGACCGTCCCAATCCATGCCACCACACGCTGCCTCCCTCAGTCCGGCGGGAGGAACGGAACCGCCCGCCGCCCATCCCAACCCTAAGATCAGGGTCGTCCCGTGGCGACGCCTCCGTCGCGGCTGGATCCGGCGAACCGGGTGCTCACTGTTGTAGATTGCAAGGCAGAGGAAGAGGTGGAGCGTACAGCAACAGAAGAACCGGCAGCGGCGGCGGGAGGGATGAGTGCCCACGGAGGAGCGGAGGATTGGGGCGCTGGGAGGTTGATGTTGCCGCTGTTATATGAACAGGCACGTTTTGCTGCCACTGAGAACGGCTCTGAAGGTCAATATCGTGAAGCAATGTGACCAACAATTCTGACGTCTTGGCTCTTTTAACAAACCATCTGATGCGTGCTGAAGAACGTGGTGCTTCATCCATGTTGAACTGTAGGTTCATTTTGTGCCTGCGGCTACAACCCTCAACATTTGGTCATGCTTCATTTAGTGTTTTTTTTTTTTTTTGCAAGAATCTCCATATTTTACTGTTTTCCTTTTGTTGTTGTAAATCTGTCATTAAGCTTTACAGTCCATTCTGTAGGCTTCTTTCAAGTGCCATGGACTGAGATTAGCGCATTGGTTCTACCGTCATGCAGATCACTATGCCTGTGTTGTAGACATGTTTGGTCATGCAGGGAGGCTTGAGGAGGCTTTTGAAGTGACCCAAACAATGCTTATGAGAAAATGGTGATTGCGTGCAAGACCAAGCTCAGATACGGAGCCCTGCTGGGAGAGTGCAAGGCCAAGCTGAGATATGGAGCTTGCCGAGTGCGTGCAAGACACACTACATTGTTGAGATTGCAGAAGTTGTTGCAAATAAACTTTTTCATTGGAACCTAAAAAAACTGGGACGTGTATAATGTTGTCACCTTCTGCTGGTCCGATCCGGCGTTGATCCGACGCCGGCCATCGCCATCTTCCTCTCGGCGTTCCGCCATCTGATGGTCACGCCTGCAGTGGCGGCGTGGGAGCTTAAGTTCGCCGCACAGGAGTAGTTGGAGTACATGCTCACCGAAGATGATGATGCGCCGTTCCTGGCCTGCGACACTGAAATGTTGGCGACACCGTGAAGTCTCGGGTGTAGGATTGCGTCGTAGGTTTACTGAACAGTTTCACTGATATCACGAGTTCTGCACTGACGAAGCTGATGGGGGCGCCATGCTCCAGTGGCGGCAGCAGCGATAGCGAGCTTTAGAAGCTTTAGAAGCTCGCTATCGCTGCTGCCGCCACTGGAGCATGGCGCCCCCATCAGCTTCGTCAGTGCAGAACTCGTGATATCAGTGAAACTGTTCAGTAAACCTACGACGCAATCCTACACCCGAGACTTCACGGTGTCGCCAACATTTCGGCATCGAAAGCCAGGAACGGCGCATCATCATCTTCGGTGAGCAAGTACTCCAACTACTCCTGCACGACGAACTTAAGCTCCCACGCCGCCACTGCAGGCGTGACCATCAGATGGCGGAACGCCGAGAGGAAGATGGCGATGGCCGGCGTCGGATCAACGCCGGATCGGACCGGCAGAAGGTGACAACATTATACACTTCCCAGTATTTTTAGGTTCCAATGAAAAAGTTTATTTGCAACAACTTCTGCAATCTCAACAATGTAGTGTGTCTTGTACGCACTCGGCAAGCTCCATATCTCAGCTTGGCCTTGCACTCTCCCAGCAGGGCTCCATATCTGAGCTTGGTCTTGCACGCAATCACCATTTTCTCATAGGCATTGTTTGGGTTACTTCAAAAGCCTCCTCAAGCCTCCCTGCATGACCAAACATGTCTACAACACAGGCATAGTGACCTGCATGACGGTAGAACCAATGCACTAATCTCAGTCCATGGCACTTGAAAGAAGACTACAGAATGGACTGTAAAGCTTAATGACAGATCTACAACAACAAAAGGAAAACAGTAAATATATGGAGATTCTTGCAAAAAAATCACTGAATGAAGCATGACCAAATGTTGAGGGTTGTAGCCGCAGGCACAAAATGAACCTACAGTTCAACATGGATGAAGCACCACGTTCTTCAGCACGCATCAGGTGGTTTGTTAAAAGAGCCAAGACGTCGGAATTGTTGGTCACATTGCTTCACGATATTGACCTTCAGAGCCGTTCTCAGCGGCAGCAAAACCGTGCCTATGCACATAACAGCGGCAACATCAACCTCCCAGCGCCCCAATCCTCCGCTCCTCCGCGGGCACTCATCCCTCCCGCCGCCGCTGCCGGTTCTTCTGTTGCTGCACGCTCCACCTCTTCCTCTGCCTTGCAATCTACAACAGTGAGCACCCGGTTCGCCGGATCCAGCCGCGACGGAGGCGTCGCCACGGGACGACCCTGATCTTAGGGTTGGGATGGGCGGCGGGCGGTTCCGTTCCTCCCGCCGGACTGAGGGAGGCAGCGTGTGGTGGCATGGATTGGGACGGTCAGGGGCAGGGCTCGCCCACGGCGGCCAAGGATGGGAACGTCCATGGGGTGGGGGTTCAGGTAAACGCTTTGTTCCTTTCCACCGGCCGGAGGAGGGCGGCGGCTCTAGACCTCTAGAGTAGTAGACGGAGATCGAGGGGGTGGCGGCGGTGTTCAATGGGCTTCTGCTGCGCTCGGGAGGAGGGGATTGTTCGGGGATATGAGGAAAAGAAGAGCGAACCGGTACAAGAAACGTTCGGTGGCAATTCTGCAGTAATATGCAATATGGTGGGAGAGTAAATCGGTAAAAACTCTGACGGACCGGAAGAAGGCTTAATGCTTTTATTATTAGGTATAGATATAGCTTCAAAACCTATATTACTTCTAACAATACTTCCGATAATACTTAGTGAAAAAAGGGAGAGGGGTTTTTGCTCCCGATCTCATGTGCTCGTGGTAAATTATTGATTTTATAAATAATAATATAAACATTTCAAAAAATATGACAAAACGGCAACAAACATATACAAGTTATCTGCCAGTACGAAATGCACCAACTTGTTTATTTTACATCGCACCACAGATATCATTTCGTCATGAAAATTTGCATGTATGTAGAAAACTTGTATAAGTTTGTTGTATTTTTCAGATTTTTTTTAAATAATTTGTTATCTTTTTTTTTAAATGTACCAGAAGCATATGAACTAGGTAGCCAATGTGAATTTACCGTAAAAATATCTATACACTAGTTCTTACATAAAAATATGTAGTATTCACGCACCGAGACCGCTTCCTACTTCTACCCATGCCCATGCTCCGTTGCTAGTCACCATCCATAGCTAGTTACCACAACGCCACTTTTTATTAAAAAATAAAATCATGGTACCAGTTTTTTTTTTTTTGAGATAACCCGCCCCTTTATTTAAACTTCAATAATGTTTGGGATACATAAGCCCTCAGGCGGCGGGGTAATTAGCCACAATTGGCGCCCTGGTTCATCTAGAATTACACTTCTAGCTAAGCTATGAGCTTCTGTATTAGAAATCCTCCCCTCATGGTAGAAACAAAGGTGCTCGAACTCCTTCTTTGACTCCAAAATTTCCTTCACAACGAGTGCATAAACCCCTTGAGTTCCAGCCTCCAGGTTCTTGATCACCGACAAGCAGTCACTCGCCACCCTAGCTTGACGAGTGTTTATATCACATGCCAGGGCGATTGTCTCCCGGCAAGCAAGCGTCTCCTATTGGAGATATGCCCTAGAGGCAAATAAATAAAGGAGTTTATTGTAATATCTCATTAAAGTTTATAATTAGTTTTATACCATGCTAAAACAGTATTAAGAGGAAACATTAATACATGTGTGGTATATAAACAACCAGGTCTCTGGCATGTATATGGATACGCTAGTTTATTGGTCAACCGATGATTGAGGTTTTCCAATCATGGGCCTTTATGCCAACTGATAATGGAGTCATTTCATTAGGTGAATGAAAGTGATGGACGTTACCCAATAGCGATCATTACAACGCGATCAAGTCACGAAGTTCACCGTTGTGATGATTAGGAAACGTGGTACTTATTCCTTAGACCGTGAGATAATAATCCTATCATTATCACCGGAGGATGCCTTGACTGTATCAACCGTCACACTGTAACAGGGTGATCATAAAGGTGCAGCTCAGGTATGCAAAGGTGATATGTTGAGAAGTATGTATCAAGAAGCGGGATTTGCACCTCCGCGTAACGGAGAGATACTCTGGGCCCACTCGGTGAGTCATCATCCAAACAAGCTGCGTAGCATATGACTAGGTCATAGGGATGAAAGATCACGGAAACGAGTTGAATGAGACTTGACCGGTAACGAGATAGAACTAAGCATGGAGATGCTGGATGATCATATCTCGGGCAAGTTATGGTTCAACGACAAAGTTATTTCGTGGAATGCACAGGGGTCATTATGGGCATCCCAGTCCCGCTGATGATCATTGATCGGAGAGGAGTCTCGATCATGTCTGGAGTGTTCCCGAACCGTAGGGTAACACACTTAAGGGTTTGACAATGCTAGGAGATCGTTCTGGTAGTGTTGGAATTATCGAAGATAGAAAAGGAGAGAATCGGAAGAGTTCCGATGAAATCCGAAGGAGTATCGGAGTGATCCGAAAGGAGTTTCGGAGTCACGAGAATTTATTTATGATGTGAATATATTAGTGTAAATAAATTCGATAATGTATAAATAATTAATTGGAGAATTAAATATTTATATATTATAATAAATATATTAAATAATAGATAAATATATTAATTGGAGAATTATATATTTATTTATTGATTTAATAAAGTTATTTATTGAATAAAAATGTTTTATTTCGAATTTTGGGGCAGCCCACCTAAATGGGCCACTTCCGGAAGGAAGGAGCCCACTAGGGGGCCGGCCAACCAAAGGAGGCAAGGGGGAGCAGATGGGCCCCATGACCCATGGCCAATTCGGCCTCATGGGGGGCCGGCCAAGGAGGGCTGGCCGCACCACTCCCTCCTCCCCCTTGTTTAGTCCCCACATGGGGGGAGCTAACAAAGAGGGGAGCCCTCTTCCACCTATATATACAAGTGCCACCTGGGGATTTTAATTAAGCCAAAAAATTGGAGAAAATCCAATAAATCCCATGACACCTCTTGCCACCTCTCCACCTCTCTCGTATCCCGTGGCCCCAAGTAAGGTCCACGCACGAGAGGGAAGTCTTCCCCACAGCACGCCGTCATGCTGCCGGAATTCCGCCAGAAGATCTACTTCCGCGACCTCTGTCGGGGATATGAACCCCGGATATCCCAAGGAGGTCCATTTCTTCAAGGCTCCAAGTGCCGCCTAAAGCCAGCCGCCTGAAGCAGGCCGCCTAGATTTGCCCGGATGCAGGCATCCGGCTGGGCTGAAGCCGGACGCGAACAACCGACAACTCCGTACGGGTGGGCCCAGATCGCGTAACTGCTCCTGGTGAACAGTACTCGCTGTCGGGCATCTCCTGTACCAAATCATGACAACAAGCTCCAGCCGGCTCGAAACCGTAGTGATGTCATAGGGGCAAACATGTAACTTCCCTGTAACCCAAAACCCTAGCCCGCTGCCTATATAAAGCGGGCTAGAGCCTCCTGCGCGAGGCATGCAACAAGGAAGCCAGAGACACACGGACACCCGTAGCATCATCTTCAACCTCCAGCCGGCTAGGATCTCCAGCCGGCTGCCACCCGAAACAGCTCTAGGAGCACCTTTGTAGCCCGATTCTGTGATCAAGCAATAAGAACAAGAAGAGCAGGACGTAGGGGTGTTACCTCCACAAGAGGGCCCCGAACCTGGGTAACTAGCGTGTGTTTGCGTGCTTGTTGCCCAATCCCGCGCGAGCATCCATCGTCGCCTGCCCCACAATCTTTTCTATCTCCGATGGATATGCCGTGCAACCCACCACGACATTTGGCGCCCACCGTGGGGCTAGCGGTGAGCGGAGTCACGTTCTGCGCGGGATCCCGGACTGTAGATGATCGGCGGATCGTCTCCGGCCTCGTGCTCTCCATCGGCTCTGTCGGCTGCGTCCTCGACAACACCAATAGCTTCGCCGACGTGGACGTCACCAGCGGAGGTGCGGTCGTCACCCTTGGCGATTTCCATGTCTACGTCGCCGTCGCTGCCCAGGAGTACCCGGAGGTGGTCTACTCCAGCTTGGCTCCTTCGATCTTCGACGCCAGCACCTGCAACGACGACTCCACCTTCGGCTACCTCAACTCCGGCGACGCGGACCGCGACAACGCCAAGCTCAGCGTCTACGTCGAGGTGCACATGGCCGAGCACGCGGCGGCAGGAGGCTCCGTCGCCGCTAATGTTCATGAAGCCGGCGAACCTTCTCGTTTCCAGCGCAATCTGGAGGCCGACTTCGAGCTGCTAAGCACCCCCATCGCGCCGGGTGCGGATCCAGCCAAGGCGGCAGCTGAACTCGAGAGGATGCGTCAACAGATATACGACAAGGCTCTTCACCTCGCGTCAACGCAGCGCCGACTCAACGCCACGATGCGCGAGTACAACACCGTCCATGGCTTCGAGCCGGCAAGAGGCAACACGGAGAAGCTGAATGAAGTCCGACGCAAAGGAGGGGATCTCGGAGGCGTCCTGAACCGTGCTGGCCAGCCGCACGAGCATTCGGACATCATCCTGCCCGAGTACAGCAACCCGGTGCAAAACATGAAGGCTGCGGAGGCGGCCGCAGCAGAACTACCCCATCTCCAAGGCGAGGAGCTACGCCAACAAGCACGCCGAGTCCAGGAGCTTATCGCTGCGGCCAACCGGCAGCAACGCGAAACCGAGATAACGGCGAGCCGGGAGCATCATGAGCCGCCTCCAGGCTACGATGCAGCCGGCAAGTCCAAGCAAGGAGCTGAGGCGTCATCCACGAGCCGCGGAAGGGCGAAGGACAAGCCACCACGAGTTCATCGCGAGGGGAGCGCGAGCTCGCATCCTCGCGACCACGGCCGTGATCCGGCCGGACGAGGCGAAGACGGCAACCAGAACGGGTCGCAAACCGGCCGCAGCATGAAGGAGCGAGTCGGCCACAAGGTCACCATCGACGAACGCCTAGGGCCGCTGGGACCCGAGACTAGCGACGACGCATGCCACCGCATCGACGTGCTCAAGCTGTCAAGCATCATCGAGGAAGAAGACATCGCCGCCCATCGTTGTTTCGGACCCCGCATCCGGAGCGAGCGATTCCCGAAGGGATTCACCCTTCCCAGGGACACACCCAAGTACAACGGCACCGCGAAGCCGGAAGATTGGCTCGCCGACTACGTCATAGCGGTCAACATCGCAGGCGGCAACAAGCGGGTAGCCGTGCGCTACGTGCCACACATGCTCCAGGGATCGGCACGGACCTGGCTCAACAGCCTTCTAAAGGAGAGCGTCAACAACTGGCTGGACTTCGAGGAAGTGCGCAGTTTCACCGGCACCTATTTGCGACCTGGCAACGCACAGCTGCTCGCGCTGTGCAAGCAGAAGGACGGCGAATCGGACCGAGCCTACCTCACCCGATGGACAAGCCTACGCAACTCCTGCGAGGGGGTTCTCGAGCTCCAAGCCGTCCAGTACTTCGTCCAAGGTTGCCGAGATCAGACGTTGCTCAAGCACCGGCTCCTAAGGAAGAGCCCGAAGACCATGGCCGAACTCATGGCAATCGCCGACGAGTACGCCACCGCCGATGCGGGCATGACCAACCCGATCCGACTCGACGAAGCCGGAAGAATCATCACGACGGAGCCGGCTGCACGTCGCAGCCGGACGGAGAACCAAGAAGGAGGAAAATCGACCCGGCGTGATTCCGACACGGCTGGCAAGCGCAAGACCGCAGACGACCGCGTCGAGTCCAAGGTCGTCGCCACGACCGAGGGAAGACCGGCAGGAGGCTTCGACAACCGCCGCATGAGGACTAGCAGTGACATGCGCCGAACGAGGGCGAGGAACAACTACGACTACTTGCTCGATCAACCGTGCCGGAATCATGGCGACCGGCCAGCAAACCACACTGTTCGGCAATGCACCCTCGGCCGCCCAAGGCCACCACCGTACGAGCGGCGAAACCCGCCTCCGCCTTGGGATGAGGCTGGACGGGATGATCGAGGACGCGACGACAGACGACGCGAAGATAGGAATCGCGATGATCGCCAACGCGAGGAAGAGAGGAGGGAACGCCTTCCAGCTCCGCCTCCAAGGGTCCAGACGGCTACCAGAATCCGGATGCCGCCTACATCGTGTTCGTCAGCGAGCGCGATGACAAGCGAAGCCGGCGCGAACGGTTCAAGGAGGTGAACGCGGTGGTTCCACCTGTCCCCCAGTACCTCAACTGGTCGCAGGAACCAATCACGTGGGACCGCAGCGACCACCCGGAGCTGATGCCCAACCCAGGCGGATATGCTCTAGTCCTAGAGCCCATGATCATCTCCACCAAGCGCGCCTGCACCTTCTCACGTGTCCTCATTGACGGGGGCAGCAGCATCAACATCCTCTACCGCGACACGCTGGAGAAGCTAGGAATCTCCGAGTCCAGCTTGACGCCGAGCCGGACGGTCTTCCACGGCATTGTGCCGGGGCGAGCCGGCTCATCCATGGGCCTCATCCGGCTGGACGTCCTATTCGGCACCAAGAGCAACCACCTCCGCGAGACTATCTCCTTCGAGGTGGTCAACCACTCCAGCGCCTACCACGCCATCCTCGGGCGGCCGGCGCTCGCCAAGTTCATGGCGGTACCCCATTACGCCTACCTCAAGATGAAGCTACCAGGCCCACGCGGGATCATCACCGTCGCCGGAGACTACAAACGCTCCATCGCCTGCGCCTCCGACAGCATGAAGGTGGCCGAGACCATGGTCTGCAATGAGGAGATGAAGCAATTCAAGCGCAAGGCCAACGAGGAGAAGCTGGAGATTCCGGAGTCGGCCAAGCCGGCTGGCGAGTCGAGCTTCCAGGCGGCGCGAGACACAAAGAAGGTCTACTTCGACGACACCGACAAGTCCAAGTTCGTCACCGTGGGGGCGAGCCTGGACCCCAAATAGGAAAGCGCGCTCGTCGAGTTCCTCCGTGGGAACCGGGACATCTTCGCGTGGTCCCCCAAGGACATGCCGGGTGTACCGAGGGAACTCGCCGAGCACTCTCTACACGTCCGTCCAGACGCCAAGCCAGTGAAGCAATCCCTGCGTCGCTTCGCAGAAGGAAGAAGACAGTTGATAGGAGAAGAGATAGCGCGGCTACTTGTAGCCGGATTCATCAAAGAAGTACAACACACGGAGTGGCTAGCCAATCCGGTAATGGTGGAAAAGAAGAACAAGAAATGGCGAATGTGTGTCGACTACACACACCTCAACAAGGCCTGCCCCAAGGACCCTTTCGCACTGCCACGAATCGACCAAGTGATCGACTCCACGGCCGGCTGCGACCTCCTCTCCCTCCTCGACGCCTACTCCGGCTACCATCAAATTCCGCTGAACCCGGACGATCAGCTCAAGACCGCCTTCATCACCCCCTACGGCCCGTTCTGCTACACCACCATGCCGTTCGGCTTGAAGAACGCGGGAGCAACATACCAGCGCTGCATGCAAAAATGTCTGCACGACCAAATCGGTCGCAACGCGCACGCATACGTCGACGACGTCGTCATCAAAACCAAGGAGAAGCACACCCTCCTCGCCAACCTCAAAAAAACCTTCGACAACTTGCGCCGCTTCCAGATGAAGCTCAACCCGGAGAAGTGTGTGTTCGGCGTTCCAGCCGGACAGCTACTTGGTTACCTCGTGTCGGCACGAGGGATCGAGGCCAACCCGGAGAAAATCGCCGCCATCGACAACATGCGCCAGCCAAGAAGCGTCAAGGACATCCAAAAGTTCACCGGTTGTCTGGCATCACTCAGCCGCTTCATCAGCTGGCTCGGCGAAAAGGCTCTCCCACTCTACCATTTGCTGAGGAAGACTGACAAGTTCGTCTGGAGCGACGCGGCGGACGCCGCCTTCAAGGAACTCAAGCGTGCGATGGCCACCGCCCCGGTCCTAGCACCTCCGACTCCAAAGGAGCCCATGCTCATGTATATCGCCGCCTCCAACCGAGTCGTCAGCGTCGTCCTGGTGGTTGAACGAGATGAAGCCGGCAAGCAGCGGCCGGTTCAGCGGCCAGTCTATTACCTCAGCGAGGTGCTCTCTCAGTCGAAGCAGAATTACCCACACTACCAGAAGCTCGTATACGGCGTGTACATGGCCACGAAGAAACTGAAGCACTACTTTCAAGAACATCCGATCAAAGTGATAAGCGACACACCGCTTGCCGAGATCATAGGCAACAAGGACGCAACCGGCAGAGTCGCGAAATGGGCGATCAACCTGACGGCGCACGGAGTCGAATACGACAAAAGAACGGCGATCAAGTCACAAGAGCTGGCTGACTTTCTAGCCGATTGGACGGAGACGGACCACACTCCACCGCCACCCGACTCCGGCGAGCATTGGCTCATGCACTTCGATGGTTCCAAAAGATACTGGGGACTCGGCGCCGGAGTCGTCCTCACCTCACCTAAGGGGGGCTTACTCGAATACGTACTACAAATCCACTTCACGGCGTCCAACAATGTAGCTGAATATGAAGCTCTCGCGCACGGCCTCAAACTCGCCAAGGCCATGAACATCAAGCGAATCCTCTGCTACGGCGACTCCGACTTGGTGGTACAACAGACTACTGGCCATTGGGACGCCAAGGACCCCAACATGGCCGCCTACCGCTTCTTCGTCCAGCAGCTCGCGGGATGCTTCGACGGATGTGAATTTCACCACATACACCGCTCCAACAACGACGCAGCTGACACTCTGGCAAACATTGGTTCTCTCCGCGAGGAAATCCCACCCGGCATCGCCCTCGAGAAGCTCTACAAGCCATCCATCACGCCGTGTCCCGGCTCCGACTCCATCCGGATGCCGCCTGGCGCGGAGTCGGCTGGGCCGGCTCCAGGCGAGACGGAATCCGTCGAGGTCCTCGTCATCGAAGAAGCTCCGCCATGGACCCAACCCTTCCTCGCCTACCTCGCCAACGACGAGCTCCCGGCGGACGAGCTCACCGCCAGGCAAATCAAACGCCGGGCAAGTGCTTACACCATCATCAACAACGAGTTGTACAAACGCAGTGTCTCTGGGATATTCCAGCGCTGTGTGAGCCAAGAAGAAGGAATCAAGATACTCAAAGAAATCCATCAAGGTGAATGCGGTCATCACGCATCCTCAAGGGCAATTGTGGCTAAGGCGTTCAGGCACGGGTTCTACTGGCCGACTGCGCTGGCAGATGCGAACCAGCTGGTCTGGCTCTGCAATGGCTGTCAACGATTCGCGACGCAGAAGCACACGCCGGCTTCAGCACTCAAGACAATTCCTATCACTTGGCCGTTTGCCGTCTGGGGACTCGACATGGTCGGCCCGTTGAGAAGATCCAGTGGAGGCATGACACACCTGCTGGTAGCAGTCGACAAGTTCACCAAATGGATTGAAGCCAAGCCGATCAAGAAGCTGGATGGGCCAACAGCAGTCAAGTTCTTCAAAAGCATCATCTACCGCTTCGGATATCCCAACAGCATCATCACGGACAACGGGTCGAACTTCGTCAAGCGAGAATTCGCCAAGTTCTGCGGCAGGACCGGCATCCGGCTCGACGTGGCCTCTGTTGCACACCCACAATCAAACGGGCAGGTCGAGCGGGCAAACGGCCTCATCCTATCCGGCATCAAGCCTCGGTTGCTCGAACCGCTCGAGCGGGCAGCCGGCGCGTGGGAAGAAGAACTACCTTCCGTCCTCTGGAGCCTAAGGACGACACCGAATCGCTCAACCGGCTTCACCCCCTTCTTCCTCGTCCATGGGGCCGAAGCCGTCATGCCAACTGACATCGAGCACGACGCGCCCCGGATCGTGTTGTACACGGAAGCACAAGCTAAGCAAGCCTACGAGGATGGAATGGACCTGCTCGAGGAAGCACGCCAGATTGCCGAGTCAAGGTCGGCGATGTACCAACAACAACTACGCAACTACCACAGTCGGCGCGTCAAGCATGTTCGCTTTCGCGAGGGCGACCTTGTGCTTCGGCTCATCCAGGATACCAAAAACATGCACAAGTTGTCATCGCCATGGGAAGGACCATTCATCGTCAGCAAAGCGCTCATCAACGACGCCTACTACTTAATCGACGCCCGCGAGCACAAGAAGGACACGATGGACAAGGAAGGCGATGAAACAGAAAGGCCATGGAATGCGTCACTCTTGCGTCGATTCTACACCTGAGAAAGAACCATGTATGTATCACCTATGCTATCAATAAAGAAATGAGAATGATGAGCGCATGAGCAGTTTTTCACAACTCTTTTCTGCATTCCCTTTCCGGTTTTGCCGGCAGCCGGCAAGCTTGCCTTTAGCGGCCGTGTAGCGTGACTAACCCCTAAACGGCTAACTCTTCGAATCCGGTTAAGGCCGGCAAGAGAATAAGCTGGAGGGGGCCAACAACGTGAAAAACGCATAAAGGGAAGTACTGCCGGCTGAAAAAATACTGTTCTATAAACTCGGCCAAGCCGGCAGTCGGCAACCGCTTCTCCTATTACGGACGATTAACTACACGACGCTAAACGGCTAACTCTTCGGATTCGGTTAAGGCCGGAAAGAGAAGGCCGGCAAGAGAATAAGCTGGAGGCCGACTGTATGCGAAAGACGTAAGAAACAGAAATCGTTGCCGGCCGAAAAAACTCTGGCCCAACAAACTGGACCCTAACGTTGTAGTAGTGTGCATGATCCCGCCAGACGGTGAAGTGCACACGAAAGACGTTGGGAGAGGCTACAGGCGAGTGCGAAATTAATCAACGCTAAGTAAAAATACTATCCATGGTTAAAAGAGCAGGCTAACCACTTCGTCGTTTCATTTTGCGCACGAAAATGCCGCCAACCGGCTTCGAGAGTTCAAGCCGGACACAAGCATGATGAGCAGGAAAATATAACTGCGTGCAAGTAAACAAATACAGGAACAAAAGCAGATGGCATTCAACATCAAGGGTAAAACCTTACAGATGGGAAGATGAACAACAAAACAAAAGAGGGAAGTCCACAGGCGGACTTTCCCCGCGCAACTACAAGACCAAGCTGGCAAAGGGCTCCCTAGGCGGCATCCGTCGACTTCCCGGCTCCACCTTTCTTCTTGCCAACCTAGGGCTTGAGGCAGAGGGTGCCGTCGAACACCTTCACATAGAAGATGCCTCGGTCGCGCCGAAGGCGGAAGCTGAGGATGAAGCCGGCTTCGAGCTCGTAGAAATCGGCAAACTCGTCCCACCCCCGGACGAACTCCACCTTGTTGACAACGTCGTTACCCTCCACCTGGGAGGTGAATCGCACAGTGGCATTCCCAAGTCACGGACTCGGGGGCTGCCAAGCCGTCAGCCGGCATAAAATATCCGGGGGCTGCGCACCCGCCAAGTCGGCTGCCCAGACCCGGACGCATATCTATATCACCCCGAGTCACGGACTCGGGGGCTGCCAAGCCGTCAGCCGGCATAAAATTCCCGGGGGCTGCGCACCCGCCAAGTCGGCTGCCCAGACCCGGACGTATATCTATAACACCCCGAGTCACGGACTCGGGGGCTGCCAAGCCGTCAGCCGGCATAAAATTCCCGGGGGCTGCGCACCCGCCAAGTCGGCTGCCCAGACTCGGACGTATATCTATATCACCCCGAGTCACGGACTCGGGGGCTGCCAAGCCGTCAGCCGGCATAAAATTCCCGGGGGCCGCGCACCCGCCAAGTCGGCTGCCCAGACCCGGACGCATTATAACTACAACACCACGAGTCACGGACTCGGGGGCTGCACGACATAACGACGACGGAAGAAAAACGAAAGACAAACAAAAGACGTGAAATTTCGACCCGGCTAGATGCTCAAGCCGGCCCAAAATTCGAGGGCTAGGCATGATGATTATCATCACCAAAACGAGCGCGAATTCCGGCACAAAGACCCAGCATTATAGAGAAAACGACACTCATGATAACAGTCTACGGCAGGAAACAGAATATCGAATTTTTACAAGGCAATCTTCAAAAGCGCACAACATAACAAGGTGAATAATGAGGCAGGACAGTTATTAGTGCAGAACAACTCCAGTATCTTCAGCTGGCTGTGGTGCCGAAGACGGTTCGGTAGGCACAAGCTTCGTCAGGTCCACCGCCTCGGCAACTCGCCCTGAGGCTATGGCGATTTCCGGACGCAAGCTCGCGAGGGATGTTCCAGTGCGGAAGCCGTCCAACAGCCTGTTCATCTGCACACCAGGATACCATGACTTCACCACGGCCAGTGCCATGTCGGTGCCTCCGCGCGCCGCCATCTCCACCTGCTCGTTGATGCCAACTGGCGCCCCTTCAAGCCGGGTGGACAAATCGTGGAGAGCAGCTGGCAAGGGAGCATCCGGCCACAGATTCTCGAGCACGCCGCCAGCCGCCTCTTTCAACCGATCGAACTCCTGGCCGAATCGAAGAAGACGGGAGACGGCTGTCGGAGTAGACCCAGCAGCAGCATCGGAGGACTCCGGTCGAGAATGAGCCCAGGCAGCATATCTTTGGATTTGCGCATCTACCTCGGGATAGAGGCCTGCATTTCAAACCAGTGAGGCCGAGTAGAAGACCCCAAGCAAGAAATCAAGGAGAAAGGAGACCTCACTTACCGAGGATCAGCTCGTTCACGCGCTCAACCTCCTTGACCAGGCCGCCCACCAGCCGCTCATGCTCAAGCTCACGCGCCTTGGCCGCCTGGACGATCTGGTCGTTGTTCTCGACGGAATCCTTCAGCAGAGTCCTCAGCTCGGTCGCATTCTCGCGGAGGGACTCAATCTCGCTCTGCTTCCGACGCTCAGCTTCCCGCAGTGTCGCCGCCTCCTTGCCCAGCCGGACGACCTCGAGGCGGCGTTCCTCCGACGTCTTTTCCGCCGCCTGGAGATCGGCCTTGGCCAAGGACAGGGCGGCGTCCTTCTCCTTCAGCTGCTTCTCCAAGCCGACGCGGGAGGTGGTGTCGCCTGTGGAGATCGGATCATCGTCAAACCAAGACATGCAAGAAAAAATGCAGAACGACAAGACAGAGTGCGAGCAAGAAAAGAAAGCTAGACCTTTAGCCGCCTCAAGCTCTCGCTTGAGCAATGCCGCCTCCTTAGCCGCCTCGGCAAAGCCTTGCTCTATGGAGGAGCGGAGCAACGTTATGTTGGCCAAGTTCTCCCTGGCCGTCTGCTCCGCTAGCGTGGCAAGGGGAATCCTTCCCGATGCGTCGGGCAGAGCCGGCACCGGCCCAGAATATGGCGGAGAAGACACCAAGATCGACTGGCGAGGACTAGGGAGCAAAGCCGTCGCCCCCTCAATGGCCTTGTCCTTGGCCGTCTCGGCCACCGCCGAGGGAAGGAGTGGGGAAGGCGAGACACCCGGCCCCGGCGCTGGGCCGGAGAACTATTTGGAAGGAGTCCACCGACGCCTCAGCAGCACCAGCCGAAACTGGAGGGTTGGAGTCGACCGCGGGAGGAACAGCGCTTGCCAACACCGGGTCGACCACTTCCACATTCGCCGTCACCGTCGCCGACTCTGAAGGCGGATCAGCCTCCTGCGCCACAGGGGTCTCGGTGACTAGCACCGGGGCCGATTCCACCCACCGCGACGGGTGCCGTCTCCACTATTGGAAGCGGCGCTCTGCGAAACGAGGAAAGCGTCACCACCAAGCACAAGTAGCAAGAATTCTACCACAAGACAAATACTTACCCGTCACATGAGCCCAGAACCCTGGGTGTCCTCCTCTTCAAGCGCTTCGGTGGGGGAGACGGCATATCGTCGGACGGGCGCTTCACGCCCT
>QRDG01000233.1:0-151070 GCA_012064385.1 Puccinellia tenuiflora | reverse complement strand
CGGGAGGACGTCGCCGGCTTGGAGGCTGGCACGGAAGAAGAACCTTCAGAGTCCGGCTCGGAAACGTTGGAAAGATTCACTATCATGAGCACTACATCATCAGTTTGCCAGGCGACGCCGGGCTCGGGAGACTTACCGCGAGGCGGCGAGACGGGAGGAGGGACGTCGCGCTCAAGGTCCTCGCCCCGGTCGGCTACCGGATCGGAGTCGGAACTGGCGGAGGGGACAGGGCTCGTTGCGGTGTGGGCGGCGTCGTCATCGCCTCCGCCCTCCTCATCAACATCGGCGCCCCCACCGGACGACTCGGTGGTGTCGCCGCGCCCATCCGGGCTGGCACGGGCGCCACCGCCTGATTCATCTTCGGCGGCGACATGGGCGTCACCGCCCGATTCATCTTCAGCGGCGGCGTCCGCGTCTCCTTCCGCCTCTACGTCGGCGGACTCCTCCTCCTCCAATAACCTCGTCAGTGCCCTGGTGAAGGGACCACTGACGTCGGGCTCGAAGACGGCTTCGAAGTCCTCAACCCTCTGAAGCTCGCAAAGCTGCGCAACAGGCCGGCTGAGTCAGGCGGCAGCCGGACGAAAAAATCGAAGACGGACGAAATTGCAAAGACTAACCTCGGGGGCACGTTCCTCGCGGGTGAACGGCTCGACCCCAAAATCCCATTCCACCTCGACCCGGTCGGTGATGAGGCGGGCAGCCCACTTGCGGAGGCCCTTCTGGCCTGGCAACTCCAAGCAGGTCCGGCTGGGATCCCGGATGCCGGAGTAGAAGCACATCTTGTGCGGGCGCGCTTGTAGCGGATATATCAGCCTCGACAGCCACGTCAGGGTCAGGTCCCTGGACGTTAGGCCGCCCGCCACCAACACCTTCAGCCGGCTAAACAAGACCTTCTCGAGGGCCCCGTCCACAGGCGGCTTCCGGAGCCAAGACTTGGACGCCGGCAGCGAATTGGAGAAGGCCGGAAGGCCGATCCGGTCGGCGTCCGTAAGATTCCGGACGTAGAAGTAGGTACCTTGCCACTTCTTGATGGAATCGGGCAGGTTGATCTTGGGCAGCGGCGTATTCTTCACGCTGATGGAGACGCCACTGCAGTCGCGCTGCTGCCCGGCGGTCGTCTGAGATCGCAGGAAGAAGAACATGCCAAAAATCTCCATACTGGGCCAGATGCCCAAGTACGCCTCGCACAGCACGACGAAGCAGGACAGCTGGGTGATGCAATTTGCCCCCAGATGATGGGGCTGCAGCCCGTAGAAGCGCAGGAACTCCGCGAAGAAGGAACTCACCGGGAGCCCCAATCCCCGCTCCAAATGCGCGGAAAAGACGACGACCTCGTCCTTCCTGGGTGCCGGAGAAACTTCCTCTTCAGGGGGGGCACGGGCTCCCACCTCGCCCGTCGTCCCCGAGAACATCCTCCGACGAAGCTCCCAGATGTAATCATCATCCACGGTGGAGCCCATCCATGCGCCTGAGCTCGCCATTGAGGATCGGTTCCCCGTGTTGAACGAGGCAAATGCAGGAAGAGCACGAAAGAGAGAGACGATGGGCGAGAGCTAGAGTGCGCAAGAACCGAGGAGGAAGACGAAGCGAGAAGGGGGAACGGTAGCCCCGGCCGTTCCCCCTCTTTCCCTTTTAAAGCCGAAGCCGAGCGGAACCACCCCGCTCGTCACGCCGCGTGGCGGGCAACCGTGCCACACTTTCCGCAGACGATCCCGCAAACAAGCAGTTGCCACAGAAAATCCGGCCCGGTGAAGCCGAGGCGACGTGCGCCAGGCCTCGGGCAGAACACCAACGGCTCCCCAAGGCGGCAGGTCATGGCTGACGTAGGCCAGGACCCGAGTCTTCGAGCCGGCCAATCCGGACCGTAAAAATCTGCGAATCCCACACCAAGAAGCCGGACTATTCAACGGTAACTTCAACGACACACAACCAAGGACAGGAGCGCCCGTTGAATATCCCCCACAAGCAAGCATCGGTTCCACCCGGTGCCGACTCCAACCTCGACATTTCAACCACAATGATTCAAGACAAAGGGGAGAGGATCGAGAAGTCTTCCCAGCAAGCTAGCAAGGCTCCACGATCTCGGGGGCTAGTGTCGGGGATATGAACCCCGTATATCCCAAGGAGGTCCATTTCTTCAAGGCTCCAAGTGCCGCCTGAAGCCAGCCGCCTGAAGCAGGCCGCCTGGATTTGCCCGGATGCAGGCATCCGACTGGGCTGGAGCCAGACGCGAACAACCGACAACTCCGTACGGGTGGGCCCGGATCGCGTAACTGCTCCTGGTGAACAGTACTCGCTGTCGGGCATCTCCTGTACCGAATCATGACAAAAAGCTCCAGCCGGCTCGAAACCATAGTGATGTCATAGGGGCAAACATGTAGCTTCCCTGTAACCCAAAACCCTAGCCCGCTGCCTATATAAAGCGGGCTAGAGCCTCCTGCGCGAGGCATGCAATGCAACCCATGCAATCTAGAGAACCAGAGACACACGGACACCCGTAGCATCGTCTTCAACCTCCAGCCGGCTAGGATCTCCAGCCGGCTGCCACCCGAAACAGCTCAAGGAGCTCCTTTGTAGCCCGATTCTGTGATCAAGCAATAAGAACAAGAAGAGCAGGACGTAGGGGTGTTACCTCCACAAGAGGGCCCCGAACCTGGGTAACTAGCGTGTGTTTGCGTGCTTGTTGCCCAATCCCACGCGAGCATCCATCGTCGCCTGCCCCACAATCTTTTCCATCTCTGATGGATATGCCGTGCAACCCACCACGACAGCAGCGGTGCGGTCCGTGCGATGGAGGGGCTCCCCGCGCCGGAGGAGCTTCCCGCCTCGAAGCGCTGGTCATACTCTTCGACATCGCGGCGGAATAACTTCGGCGGCGGCGTGAGGCCGTCCACTTGTGCGCGCCGCGCTTCCGACCGGCTTCGGAGAGCACCAGCCACTGCTGCTCCGCGTCGGAGCGGTTTCCACCGGCCGCGTTTCCACGACCGCGCGAGCTCGCGGAATGGCCATCCTCGCCTCTCCCGCGTCCGATTGAACCCCCACGCCGCCACATCTTCGATCGGCGGTGCTGGATCTTTAGGCAAAGCGGGTGGTTTTGGTCACCGGCCACGAGTGTGGGAGCGGGGGCGGCGTTGTCGGTCAGATCTGAGGGAGTGGGGAATAGCCACTGTGTGACGTCTTTCCGTGGATAAGAAGGGAAGCGTTGGTGCGACGGTGCAGTCAGAAAAAAATAGTGTGCGGTTGGGCTTGGGCCGTGGCATTAGGATGAAAGTGAGATATGGCCCACCTTAGTTGGTTAGCCCGTTGCATGACGATGTATCCGTTGGGCCCGGCTCGCACCAAAAAAAATCTAACTTTGGCACGTATAATTGAATTTTGCACGAACAGTTTGGCACAAAAATAACAAAATAGATTATACTGCAATAACGAACAGTTTGACACAATAAAAGTGAAATAAGTTCACGACATTACATAGGGGTGGACACATTACATAGCACGATAAAAAAGTACAGCATAAAAGTAAAACATAAAATTAAAACGAACAAGGACGATGGAAAGCCCCACGATAAACCCTAACGATGACGGACACGCCTCCCTACTCCAACATGGAGACGTCTTCACTCCTCGTCGTCACGGGATGTCATGTTGTTGGGGAGGGAGTGCATGGCGTGCACGTTGGGCCAGATGCTGTCGAGGTCGGTGTAGAAGTTGTAGGTGGTGAATGCGATAAACTCGCACCCACCGAACCAGACCTGGCCGAGGAGGTGATATGCATCGAATGGATTGGTGAAACAGACAAGGAGGCCACTTCCTCCGAGGCGAGCTTCATCGATGGTGAACATCTGCGGAGAGCCCGGAGGAAGGTGACGATAGCAGGCGAAGGAAGACGGTGGCGAAGTCCAGTGGACCCCTCCAGCGAGAGATGGCCCACACCCGGAGTGTGTTCTCCACGATGACCCCGGCGGGGTACTCCCTTTTGGCGACGGTGCGGGGCGGACGGAACGTCGGCCCATTGAACTGCATGGTGTCGATCGCTTGGCTTGGATGTGATGCGAGAGGGGCGGATGGGGTTTGGTGCTTGTGAGGAAGATGAAGGTTAGGGAGGTTAAATATAGGGCCCATGGTGCACGCCGTTTGCCCTTCACCCGTGACAATAATGGATGATGGCTGTTTGACTTTATCTCGTGGCACGCGGCCGAGCCGCCGTGACATTAATGGATGCCGGCCGTTTGTCTTCGTCTTGTGGAATAAGGCAGAGCACGCCGTTCAGACTGTGTCGATGCAGTAAGTGCTCGCTTCTGAAAAATTGCTTTGATGCGACGTACGCGAGGCGGCGCGAGCAGAGCTACGACTGGGCATGCATGCAACGGGCGGCTATTTGCTCGAGTCTGGATGTAACGCCCCTCGGATCGGTACTATGTAGATTTGAGCGCTACCGCCAAATCCGCATAATAACGATCCTAGGACGCCCACCAGACATAACGTGCACGTCGCAACACACACGTTATGCGGGTAGAATTGTGATAACATTACGACAGTTCTCGATGGAACCCACAAAAGAACATATATACAACAACGACTCACCGAGTCAAGAACAAAGATACAATACAAAGATCCAAAATAACAATGGAAGCGAATAGCGTCCGACCACGGACAAGAATACAAATGGGACTAAGAGTCCTGAAGATAAACGAAGGCACCATATCCCTGCCCAGGCTAAGCCGGAGGGATTCGCAAGCTAATGTCATCAAACTTCAAACTTGTCGGCTGCATTGGAATAGCAGCCCCGAAGTGGTCAGTACTATAAACAGTACTGTCAAGTAATACTGACAAGATATCAAAGCTGGAATTCCGCGGGGAGAGGGTTAGCGATTGAAGCAGCGGCAAGCAACACTAACAACTTATAGAGATATGCTACAACTTTCGTCTAAAAGAGATAAGGTAAGAGAGCACATAAGGAACCAACTATACTAACACCAAACATAACCCAGCCAATTCCTTACCAGCCCGTTTAAACCACGAGCAGCAAGCCCAAAGGCACTCACACAGTTGACAATTGTATGAGTTATTTATTCATGTAATCTATCTTACTAATCAAGTTATAATCATTATAAGGTGCAAGTTGTCTATGATCTTTTTAGCCAGCGCATTTCACCAAGTCGTCCATAACCGCGGACACAGCTTTTCGAAAAGATTTCACCCTGCAGGGATGCACCAATGAACCCACACGCATCGAAACACTCGCTTAGAGGTGTACCGGTGGAGCGTTCGACGCAACACTTCTCTTCTCTACAAACAAGTCCAGGGAGCCACCTAGCTAGGTTGGATCCGCCTAGAAAGTCCGGCCGAAGCTCCGAGGCGGACCTGCCGATGCGCGCACGGATTCGGGAGGAACACTCATACGATTGCCCTCCTTCCACATGCGGTAAATGCTCATGCCGTAAGCCCTACCGTAAAGTAACCACGTAACCATCATCATCTTACCTTCACATCAACATCATCATATGTGCGCAAATGGAAACACCCGAACTACTTGTGGCACCGGACAAGTTTGAGGATCCGGTAAATAGGTTGCGGGGAGGCCCATAGAACTCCCACATGTGGTTAGTGCGCTCAGTCTTGGATCAGCGGAAAAGAACTCGGGTCCTAGGCGATACTAGCAAAACAAAACACCACGATTGGCCTTCCGGCGGTGCCTTATCTTTATTAAATTATTCCCATCGCAACAGAAATTAAAGATTACCATTTAAGTTGAGCCTAGCTATCATCAACAAGACTAGATAAAGAGATAACATGACTCAAGCAAAGCACCTAAGCATTCACTACGACTCGCAAAGCTAACGTAAACAAGCAACATGGTAATAGGATGTGGGGGTGTGGCTTATCATGGCTGCAAGGTAAACATGCAAATAGGATCAAGACACAAGCATCGTAACATAAGGTTACCAAGGAACAAAAGATAGGAGGAGTAAGAGACAGAATACAAGCAAAGATAGCAAGGGAGTATCACTTGCCTGCATTCCGGTAGAGGTAGCCGAAAAGTCGTTGCTCACATGAACTCATCGTCCTATTCCCGAAGAAGCAACGAACACTGGACAACGGCAAAGATGCATTTTACTACTACGGCAAAAGATCCGGCATGTTGATGCAATGCATGCATGACAAATTAAAGGTGATCCAATTTTATTCCTAACACATGGCAAAGCATGGTGCACAATATAGGTGCACCGGACAAAACCCCATAATTAAATTTAGTTGAGTTAATTCGACTAAATGGATAAAGGTGCGATGTCAATTAATTATGCATGATTTTATAAGATACGCATATAGGGTATTAGGGTTAGGGTTGGGGTCACACATTGGATTCGGGGATCTTCGGATTCGGGAGGAAGTAGTCGAAGTAGTTGCCGTAGTCGAAGTAGTCAAAGTAGTCCTTCCATCCGGAGTCGAGGTAGTCGAGGTCGTGCAAGTAGTCGTACTCGGGGCGTCGGGGTTGCGGACCTTGGCGTTCTGGTCTTCGGGGTCGACGGGGTTAACAGTCGGTGACGGGGATCGAGTACCGGTCTTCGGGGTTCACGACACGGCGCATGACGGCAACGGGTCTTCAGGGTTCACGGCGCGCACGAAGGCGGCCGGCACAAAACGGACAACGACACGGGGAACTTGGCAGGTTCCGGTCGGGGTAGATCTTGTCGTATCGTGTCCATGGTCATCGGGGTTCACGGCGGGTCGTTGATTGCTACTGATGAAGAGTTGGGTGGTGCCCCAAGCGAAGGCGGAGATGTAGCAAGAAGCAGTTTTCCCTCGATAACGAACCGAGGTTTATCGAACCAGTAGGACCTTGAAATCAATAACAAAGTGAATGTTGAAGATCTCTGGCGCTTAATCTTCAACAGACGTGGACCTGCACACACTCAACCAAAATACTTTGCCCCCAACGGTGGAAAGGTTGTCAATCTTTCCGGTCTCGCAGAAAACAAAGCGGTTAATTGTATAGTGAAATAGATGAATTATGAAAATGGACCAGAGGAGTAATGATGGTGAAAAGTGATGAATAAAGGTTGCAATCAATGTAAAAAGATGGACCGGGGGCCATGGGTTCACAAGTGGAGTCTCTCGAGTAAATAGAACATTCATATGATGGGTAAACAAATTACAGCTGGGCAATTGACAAGATTATAACACAAAATTAATCTAGCTATGACAAAGAGAACATGATAATATTTAAGTAGGCATCATGACAATGAACAAAAACCGTTGAGTCCAACTGCATCTTTGTCTAAAAAGTTCACCGTGGGATCGCTATCCAGCCTGTCACCCATCGGTATTAAGTTGCAAGCAACAAACATTTGCATTAAGTAAAGCGCATGAAGTAAGAAATATTAAATATCAAAATAGACTTTAACACTGTTGTTTTACCCTTAGTAGCAACAACACACCCTCGCCCTTAGATGTTTCTGTCACTCGTGCCCAGGAACAAAAGGGGGCATGAACCCACTATCTAGCATAAATACTCTCTCTTGGAGATACACACAATCACTTGGCCAAAGTAACTACGCACATCAGAGAGCATGCAAGAACATAAATCAACATATAAGAATCATGCACAATCTCATCATAACTTTATAATCCATCGGATCCAGCAAACACATCACATAGCATTACAATAATCGATCTTGATCATGTTAGGCAGCTCACAAGATCATAAGACATGAAGCACAAGAGAGAGAGACTACCATCTAGCTACTGCCATGGACCCAGGGTCCAAGGTGGGACTACTCACAAATCATCCCGGAGGAAGGCATGGCGATGAAGAGCCCTCCGGGATCGATCTCCCCTCCGGCAGAGTGCCGGGATCTACTTCAGAATCACCCCCAAACTAGGGTTTGAGTTGACGGCGCCTCAGGATGACTTTTCTGGAAAATAATGGCCACCCCCGTCGTTTTTAGGTTAAAAGGGATTTTATAGGCGTCGGAGGGGGCCGAGGGGACGCCCTAGGAGCAGGGGCGGGTCCCACCCGCGGGTCCAGGTGGGGCCGCGGCAGGCACCCGCCTGTGGCCCCTGGGTGGCCCCCCAGGCTGCCCTTTGGTCCACATGTGTCTTCCGTCGCATAAAAAATCTCTGTAAATTTTCAGCGCAATCCGACGATATTTCCTGAAGTGACTTTTCTGAAATACAAAAACAGCAAAAACAGGAAACTGGCACTGGGCATCTTGTCAATAGGTTAGTCCGACAAAATGCATAAAAATTATTAATATGATATTAAAAATATGTGACAACATCAGAAAACTAGCATGGATCAATCAAAAATTATAGATACGTTTGACACGTATCAGTCAGCGTGTCGGACTTGTCGTATCCACGGTGGTCGTCGTACTCGGTCTTCGGCTTCACGACGGGAAACGGGGATCAGCTTCACGACGGGAAACAGGCATCGGGAAACGGATGAAGACCACGAAGCAACACCACTCATCGGACACCACAGCACGTCCGGCCTCGGGGGAGGCCGTCGGTGCAGGACGAGGTCGGCCAGGAGGAGGGCCGGCCGGGCGGAGCAGAGGAGGCTAGCAGAAGGGGACGGCCGGCCGTTGGTGGTGGTGCTCGAGGTCGGGCTGGCCGGAGATGAGCAGGGCGTCGAGGAGGCGAGCTCGGGTGGAGACGAGGGAGGCCGTCCGCGGCGGGAGCTGGCCGGTAGGGGGGACGGAGGCCGGCGGAGGTCGAGGTGGCACGACCGAGCACGGGCCGACGGGAGGAGGAGGCCGCGTCAGAGAGAAGGAGCTCGACCTTGGGGAGCTGTGGGTCGGCGGGGCTTGAGGAGCAGGGGACCGGCTCGGAGAGGAGGGAGGCGGAGCGTGGTGAGGGGCTGCGCGTCGGCGTCGGGGAAGGAGAGGCGCGCGGGTGTGCTGCGGGAGGAAGAAGGAAGCGTGCGGGTGCGGGCAGGTGAGGAAGAGAGAGAGGAAAAAGAGAGAGAAAGGGAGGGAAAGGGATAAGGTGGAGGGCCCGATTATAAAAGAAAAGGACCCGAAAGCAACAGGGAAGGACCTGAAAAGAAAAGGGAAAAGAGGGAGAGGGTGGCTGCAAGAGGCAGGGGTAGGAACAGAAAAAGACCAGGGGCAGGATTAGGGTTTGGAGGTTAGGTGGGCTTTGGACCGGTTTGGGCTACTCTCTCTCGCACTCGAAACATTTATTTTCTTTTGCAAAATAATTTGGCAATTAATTTTAGAAAACGGAGACGAAAGTCTCGACTTTTCCCGACAATTTTAGCAAAATAAAATAGGGTTTAATAAAAAAATTTGTTGCCAAAATATGCGATGCGCATGATGCTGATGTCATGATGATGCAAAACAAAAATCTAATTTGGGGAGAATCCCGGGATGTTACACTGGACATGCATGCAACGGGCGGCTGCGTGGAGGCGAGCATACACGGAGGACACGAAGTCAGACGCGCGTACGCTTGTTCCATGCACCGCGTCATTCTGGGTCGCTAGATCTTATTGAACGACTTAGATCGAACCAGCGGGCCGATCCAAACCCCATCTATCCAGCCAATCAGCGCATCACATGCCCACGAGCCAATCAAATTGAAGAACGAGCGCACACGCGGATCGGTGCGTCACCTGCCCACGGAGGCATCTGATCCCAACCGTTCACTCACCAACGATCAACGGCTTAGAATTGGGAGGGGTTTCGTACGGGGTTTCCAGGGTTTAGGGTTAGGGTTTTCGGGTTTTTCGGGATTTATGGGGTTCCTGGGTTTAGGGTTAGGGTTAGGGCTAGGGTTTCACTGAGCTAGGGTTGAGCATAGCTAATTAAAAAAATCAAAAAATGTAAAACCTGCGCACATTGTCGTATTATATGACATAGTTACGATATAAAAATATAAATTTGGATTTTGAGTCGGTCAACGTTTTTGTGAGGTTTGACCAAACATTCAAATGAGCACAAATAATTCAGAAAAATTCAAAAAAAATGTGAAACCAGCGCACATTGTCTTATTATGTGACATAGTTACGATATAAAATAATAAACTTGATCTATTTGTATTTTCATGAAAGAAAACCTTCACACAAATGACTTACCACAATCGATGTTGCAGAGACTTCAAGTCAAGTGAGAGGGTTTAGAGTTATGAAAAATCAAAAAAAATCAAGAAAATCGCCAAAGCTTCATTTCAGAGTGACTAAGAAGGATCTGCACTTAGTTTTTCATTTTCATATTTGAAACTTGTTTTGGAGACGGTCAACACGGTTTTGACCAAACATTCAAATGAGCAAAAATAATTCAAAAAAATCGAAAAAATGTGAAACCAGCGCACATTGTCTTATTATGTGACATAGTTACGATATAAAATAATAAACCTGGTCTATATGTATTTTCATGAAAAAAAATCTTCACACAAATGACTTACCACGATCGATGTTCCAGAGAGTTCAAGTCAAGTGAGAGGGTTTAGAGTTATGAAAAATCAAAAAAAATCAAGAAAATCGCCAAAACTTCATTTCAGAGTGACTACGAAGGATCTGCACTTAGTTTTTTATTTTCATATTTAAAACTTGTTTTGGAGACGGTCAACATGTGTTTGACCAAACATTCAAATGAGCACAAATAATTCGAGAAAATGTGAAACCAGCGCACATTGTCTTATTATGTGACATAGTTTGTATAAAACATATTTGGCTCATTTAGACAACATCAAAAAAATTGCTCACAAATGGGGTTGTTTACCCTAACTATTGAGCTCATTTGGAGCACATTTCTCATGAATTTGAGTTTTACTACATAAAAGTCTAAAAGATACCAGATTGATGACCTAAGGTTTATAATAGTTTAGAAAACATTGAAACATCATACCACTGAGTTCAAACATCATTATTTCAAGTTTCCACGAATCAAAGATTACGTCTAAGGTTTATTACATCTTTCAAGTTTGCACGAATCAAAGTGTAAATAGCATTATTACACCACAAGTGTTTTCACGAATGTGCCTCAAATGTTTCACTTCTTCCTACCTCTTGATTTCTTCTTCGTCAGCATTTTTTCTTCTATGCCGAGAAGTTCACTCATGCTCTTGGTTCTCTTTGCTTCTTCCATATTAGGAATACCCACAACACTTCTTCTTCTTCTTCTTCTTCTTAGAGGTTCAGTTTGCACCTCAGCTTCAGGAACAGGTTCAGTTTGCACTTTAGCTTCGGGAACAGGTTCAGTTTGCATCTTAGCAGGTTCAGTTTGCACGTCACCATCCAGAATAGGTTCAGTTTGCACCTCAGCATCCAGAATAGGTTCGTGTTGCACCTCAGCATCCAGAACAGGTTCAAGTTGCAGAACATGTTCAGCATCGCAACCGAACGAAATCTGTACACTTCTTCTTTTTCTATATCCTCCAACTCTTGTCTTCTTCGTTGGCCAGCAGTCTTCAACAACAAGGGGCTGAGCAGCAGGTTTTCGTTTTCTACTGAAAAATAAAGCATGTCATTTGGTTAGAAAATGAAAAAAGCAACAAAAACAATTACAACACAAACATCGACTTACGTTGGCCTTTCAGGAGTGTAACAGCATTTGGTAGATCCAGCTCAGTGCCCAAGTTCCTCGCAAAGCTTGCATCTATTTTTGTTACCTTTTTGGGGACTTTTTGGCTTGTCATCTTTATTTGCCTTCTTACTACTCCCACCTTTCTCAAACCATGCCTTGTACCTACTCTGTTTTGGCCAGCCAGCCTTTCTTCTTGTTAGAGGAGGATACAAGGAAAATTCAATATTCACTTCAGGCCACTAAGACTGGTCTGTAAGTGGTGGAATTGGTGTTGCATATGCAGCCTTGAAATTTGCTACTGAGTAATATTCATGCAAATATGGGTGCATATTTAACTTCGGCTTGGAAGCCAAGAAAAGTATGGCATGCTCACATGGCTTCCCAGTGTGTTGCCACTCGAGGCAAGTGTATTCATGCATTTCAGTGTCCACAACATGCCTCCTATCGGTTTTGTTATCTATAACTTCAGCACCCCACAATGAAGATTTCTCAACAAACAAATGTGTAAGATTTCTGCTCCTACTAACAAACTGCTGTACCACTGCCGGCAGCTTATCCCCTTGCAGAACATCACTAATCCTTCTTCTCAATTCCCACAAGCGCATGATCATGATCCTGATTTGGTCAACCATGTCATGCACAGGCAAGTCTTTTAACCCCTTCACCTTGTTGTTAAAACTCTCTGCCAAGTTATTGTTGATATGATCACACTTGATGGCAGTATTAAATCCTGCCCTGTACCATAGTAGAGAATGGTGGGTTTGCAGCCATGTACCAGAATCATTCTCACTACATGCTGCCATTATCTTACCCAGATGATATGAATGTATTTGGGTAGTGTAAGTTCTTGCTGCCGGCCACATGCGCCCAAATTCTCCCCCTCTGAATGTTTTGATCAAATTCATCCACATATGGCCGAAGCACACTCTCTGCTCAGCATGGGGAAACACAATCTTGACTGCATTTTCTAGCCCTTTAGATGCATCTGTGTGGATTGCCAAAGGTGACAAGGGCCCTAAGCATCTTTTCAACTGCATCAGAAATCATGTCCACGAAGCCTCGGTCTCTGATTGAAACATGCCTATAGCAATAGGGAACATCCAGTTATGTCCATCTAGAGCATTGCATGCTGCCAATTGACCATTCCACTTTCCAGTTAAAAAAGAGGAGTCTATGCTTAAATATGGACGGCAACCTGCTTTGAAGCCATCTATGCGGGCTTTAATGCCATAATTTTTTTAGAGAAGTAGACCTTGCCATCCTCTGTTACTTCAGTATCAATCTCAACAACACTGCCAGGTGACCTTTTCTCCACCTCTGCTTTGAAGATGTAAAGCATCCTAAATGTATTTGCCCAATCACCATACAATTCTTTCATTGCCCTTTGTTTTACCTTCCACACTGTGGTATATTTCACCACAATTGGGTAGTCCTTTTCCAAATCTGTTTTAAGCTTCTTTGCTGTAGTGTTTGGTGTCTTGGCTAAAATAGGAGTTATCTTTTCTGCAACCCAAGCCTGCGATGTCATTGAGGTTACATTCTGTGAACTAGTAATGCAAGTATGTACATGTGGGATTTGATTAACTCTGATGGTAGTTCCATTAGGTTGGCGTCTAGCAGAAATGTACCATTTGCAAGGCCTGGCGCCCCCATCAAAACCGTTGCACCTCGCATAAAACTTCTTTCAATCAATCCACTTGGTTTTGGCATCAAATTCTTTCTTGATTGCATAAGTCTTGAAACACATTCTAAACTCGTCCATGCTTGGAAACAACTTTCCTACATCAATTTGAGGGTTTCTTTATCATACACAGTTACCAGCTCATCATCATGTGCATCATCTACATCAGCTGCAGCTTCTTGCATCAACTCTTCATCCACATCTTCAAAAGAATTTTTGTTACCCTCAACAGTGTCACTTCTATCATCACTCTTATTCTTCTCTTTCTCCTTATCTCTATCATCTACTGGAATTCCAAAACATTGAGCCATCTCAGTGTCTTCCATTGGTGCAATGACCAAATCAGTAGTGTCAGCTAGTTCGACTGAATTCCAGTCAACACAAACAACACCTACATCAGCATCAGCCCCCTCAACTAAAACTGTCACATCGGTACGTGTGGGCACTACCTGCCTCCGTGAAGCCCAATCATCATCTAACATCTGCGAAGCCAACTTTGAGGGCACATATCCAACCTTTGAATCTGATTTCAGATCAACGAGCTTTGCTTGAAAAATAACCTGTTTGCTTGTCCAGCCATCTTACCGATCAATTTCTTCAACCATATCTTCTCCATTCTCAATTCTCACATACCCGCCCTTCCAATTATCAAACCGTAACAATGCTAATTCTTGCTCTGGACCCCAAAGAACAGTCTCTCCAAGTTTCTCCACCTTCTTCACGGCCTTCTTTTCCAAAATCTGTAGCTCTTGGGGATCAATCTCTGAAAATTCGACCTCCAATCTCACTACTGTATCTCTCTTGATGTTCTGCACGCTACCATCACCTAGCTTCGCCTTACATACAAAGAATTTGACAGTGAATTCGAAGTTCCTCCGCATAGCATCTTCTCTGTTTTGAATGGCGGCGGGACGTGTGAGGTAGCGGAATTGGAACCAATTCACATACGAATCTAGGTAAAAAGATGCATCGAATTCAAATCCAGACAAAAAGGGATTCATTTACCTATTTGAAGTAGTCTCGCCCGTCTCCTCGGGGTTCATCCTCGTTCCGCACACCGCCCAATCGAAACGAGCAGGCCACTGGGAATGGGGCGAGACTGAGGCGGGGTCACGAATCGGCCGAGGCGACTAGGGTCAGATCCCAATCGAAACGAGCAGGCGGCCGCCGCCGCCGTCGGAGAAGAAGGGGATGGTGGGGAACGGTGGCGGCACGGGCAGCTCCAAGATTCAGTCGGCGGGCAAAATAGTCCGGACCCACCTGTCGGAATAACTGACTATCCCTTGGTAAATCAACATCTATGAGCACAACTAACGTTATTCGGAATCATCCAACGTTACGGCCGTTTAATCAACCATGTCGTGTGCTGGCCATTGGCCGTCAGAAACGTTGCCCGGTAGCTATTTCTTCAGACGATGTCGCATTTTTCACCATTCACTGGAAAAATGTCGCACATGAGCTATTGGCCCCTCTCACTCAGGCTGGCTCGGCTCCTGTTTCCTATTGGGTGCCTGGGGCGGGGCACACACATTGCATTATTGTGTAATGATGGCAACCTTTTCTACTAGCACGCACACCCACACGTTTGCCCTTTCTCTCTCTAGGGATATGATGCATGGCAGTTTCTTGCGGACATCTTTCTCTCTCATTCAGTTTCCATTGGAATCTGTGCCCAGTAAGAACAGGAGCATGACGAATTTACAGAACTTAATTGGACGGTACAAGGGCGGAGCTCTTAATTGGAACTCACCTGCAAATGGCTCTTCACATGAGCTAGGGTCAGATCCTTCACGTCCATCAGCTCAAGCACCGACTTGGGCGTCGCACCTAGCCACCTGCGCCCAATCCATGGAGAAATTAGCGGGCATGAAATGATGCGAGGTGTCGAGCGGAATTGAGGAATCGGTCGAGATGAGATGAGGTGACGACGACTCACACTCGTGGCCACCAAGGAGCTCGACGGCGTGGACGAAGCAGGCGTGGAGGCTGCTCGTCCACCGCATCCGGGGCGCTGGCAGGCTGCGCCGGGAGCCTGGGAGCCTGGGCATGTAGCGGGAGGAGCTCAGGCCGAAGGGCTGCCCTCCGAGGCCGAGGGCACCGTAACCGCCGAGTGTGTCTGCGAGCACGCCGTGTACTAGCTGACCGGTGCTCGACAACCTCCGGTGGTACGCGGACTGCGACAGGAACACTGTCGCGGGGTCCACCGGCGCCGCCGCGGGCGACGTGGAGCAGAGGGACGAGGGCCACGCCGTAGACTGGTAGGAGCTGTACAGCCCCGCTATTGGGAGATCAGAACAAACCGGCGGCCGAGATGTGCCCACTACCTGGGACGATATCGATCACCCGTAGCCCCACATGGCCCACCACCATGCACAGTTTGAATTCCTTGAATGACGCACCGATCCGTAAATCCCGTCACCGCCGCGTCCGCGGCAGCCGGAAACGGACCGCCGGCCACCGGCTCCGCCATCTGCACCTCAGACTCCGCCATCTCCGCCATCATCGAGTCCGGGAAGAAGTCGCCCAGGCACGGGGGGGGGGGGGGGGGGGCGTGATCCTAGGTCGAGGCAGCGGACCACGCCATCCCAGGCGGACCGCCGACATCCCGAGCACCCTCCTCTGTCCCCCATCGACGGACCAAGGCCGTCCAGCCAACGACGGTCGAGGCCGCCCCGCCGCCGATGGAGACTCAGAGTGTGCCCGGGCGCCCTCCGAACTCTTCTCCAGCGAGGTAGACTCCGGAGACCTGCACACATCAGAACAAACCTTACCATGGTCCGTTTCCGGCTGCCGCGGACGCGGCGGTGACGGGATTTACGGATCAGTGCGTCATTCAAGGGATTCAAACTGTGCATGGTGGTGGGCCATGTGGGGCCACGGGTGATCGAGATCGTCCCAGGCAGTGGGCACATCTCGGCCGCCGCTATTGGGAGGATGTCAGACAGATGTCGGCATTTCCTCTGCCCGATTGCGAGAGAAATTCTAACAGAATAGCTGCAACACGGTGAGTACCAGCGGATGACCGCCCAGCCCTTCGCCCGCCAGCGGCTGACGCTCGCTCCTGGCGCGCTCACTCCGGCGTCGCCGCCCTCTACGGGATCCCGGTTCGCTGCCCTTCGAGGTGAGGATGAAGATGACCTCGCGGTGGAGGAACTAGCCGTGGGGGTTGCTACGGAGGTCCTAATGGAGGAACGCCGGGTCTCGCGGGAGGACGTTCATCGGCCGGCGAGATCGGATGAAGAGCTTTTCCATGAATTCTGGAGCTACGTGGGCTTCCCGACGAAGGCTTCGAGGTTCTGGGAGCAAGGGTCGATCGAGGGCGACGACGACGGCCATGGTAAGGTCTGTTCTGATGTGTGCAGGTCTCCGAAGTCTACCTCGCTGGAGAAGAGTTCGGAGGGCGCCCGGGCACACTCTGAGTCTCCATCGGCGGCGGGGCGGCCTCGGCCGTCATTGGCTGGACGGCCTCGGTCCGTCGATGGGGGACAGGGGAGGGTGCTCCGGATGCCGACGGTCCGCCTGGGATGGCGTGGTCCGCTGCCTCGACCTAGGATCACGCCCCCCCCCCCTCGTGCCTGGGCGACTTCTTCCCGGACTCGATGATGGTGGAGATGGCGGAGTTCGAGGTGCAGATGGCGGAGCCGGTGGCCGGCGGTCCGTTTCCGGCTGTCGCAGATGCGGCGGTGACGGGATTTACGGATCGGTGTGTGATGTCTACTACATGCTTCTATTCTTGTAGACTTGTTGGGCCTCCAAGCGCAGAGGTTTGTAGGACAACGGCAATTTTCCCTTAAGTGAGTAACCCAAGGTTTATCGAATCCACGGGAGGTAGAGGTCAAAGATATCCCTCTCAAGCAACCCTGCAATTAAGATACACGAAGTCTCTTGTGTCCTCAACACACCTAATACAATTGTCAGTTGTATAGGTGCACTAGTTCGGCGAAGAGATGGTAAAATGCAAGTGATATGGATGGTAAAAGGTGATTTTGTAATTCTGTAATAAAAATGGCAGCAAGCAAACAAGTGACAAATGTGACTAAAAACGGTGTATCAATGCTTGGAAACAAGGCCTAGGCTTCATACTTTCACTAGTGACTACTCTCAACATCATTAACATAATTAAACACATAATAGTTCCACAAAAACACATGCATGGTAGACGTTACTCGGAGATCATTCTTTCGTGGATCAAATAGTATGATAATTGCGTAGGGCTATGAAAAGCACATCTTAAAGTTTGTATTCCACATCTATGGACACTTCATGCTGTCACTATCCGCATCCAAAGATAGTACTAATAAACACCACAACATATTTCTTGAATAGTCTCTTTCTTCAATAACACAAGCATCAAGAAACCTCATGATCTATTCAATCCAACAATAATAAAGAACAAACTCATGATGAAGATCCTTCCAATCTATTATCCATAGAGTCACACACGGCACCCACACTGTCACCGAGATACCGTGATCACAACGGTGACTTCGGAAATTGTACTAAATAACATCACTTAAGCAAAATCATATCCATTACACATAGGGAAACATCATGTATTCAACTATACAAACATAGCTCATGATCACAACGAAGATCACATCATGGGAGAGAGAGATAACCACATAGCTACTTGTATAAGCCTCAGCCCCGATGAGGGACTACTCCCTCCTCATCGCGGGAAGCAGCGGTGTTGATGGAGATGGCCCCGGCAGTCGATCCCCGTCCCGGCAGGGTGCTGATACGTCTCCGACGTATCTATAATTTCTTATGATCCATGCTTGTTTTCATACCATTTGCTACATGTTTTGTTTACATCTAATAGCATTTTTACGCATATTTGGAACTAACATATTATCAAGATGCCCCAGTGCCAGTTCCTGTTTTCTGCTGTTTTTCCGTTTCAGAAAAGTACTTAAGGAAATATTCTCGGAATCGGACGGGACAAAAACCCAGGATCTTATAATTTCGTCACGCACACGGAGTCCAAAGGGGAGCCGAAGACGCACCAGAGGGCGACCACACCCTAGGGTGACGCGGCCCACCTGTCTGCTGCGCCACCAGGTGGTGTGGCCCCCTCGGGCCTCCACCGACGCCGCCCTTTCGCCTATATAATCCCCCCGACGAGAAACCCTAAGTACCCGATCAAAATTCCAGAAAACATCCGTCTCCGCCGCCGTCGTCAACCCTAGTTCGGGAGGGTTCTGAAGCTCTTCCCGGCACCCTGCCGGAGAGGGAGATCATCGCCGGAGGGATCTACACCACCATGCCTGCCTCCGGACAGATGTGTGAGTAGTTCATCCTTGGACTACGGGTCCATGCAGTAGCTAGATGGTTGTCTTCTCCTCTTGTGCCATAGTGTTTAGATCTTGTGAGCTGCCTATCATGATCAAGATCATCTTATTGTAATGCTACATGTTGTGTTTGCTGGGATCCGATGAATAGAGAAGTACCTTGTGATGTTGATTATTGATATTATCATGTCTATGTTATTTGTGATCTTGCATGCTTTCCGGTACTTGTAATTGCCTTGATCAAGTAGTTGCTTGTATCTCCAAGAGGGAGTATTTATGCTAGATAGTGGGTTCGGTCCCTGTGTGCCTTGGCTTGAGTGACAGAAACATATAAGGACGGGGGAGTGCCGTTGCTACTAGGGAGTAAACTTTATGCACAGTTCTTCATGCAATTGTCTGTTGCTTGCAACTTAATACTGGAGAGATTTTGCGGTATGTTATCTCAAAGGTGGACTATTTAGTCATAGGTGTATGCTTGGAACAGCTATCTATGTATTTTGTCGTAATGCCCAAAGCATCTCATATAGACATCATCATCCTCTGTATTATGCAATGTTCATGCATTGTCATGCATTCTCTATCCTGTCAATTGTCCAGCTGTAATTTGTTACCCAGCATGTGTAGTATTTTATTTATGGAGAAGACACCACTAGTGAACTGTGGACCCCAGTCTATTCTTTTACATCTGCAATTAAATCAACTGCTCTACTTCTTTCATTTACTGCAAACAAGCTTCCTTCCACACATACATTTAATCCTTTGTATTCAGCAAGGCCGGTGAGATTGACAACCTCACTGCTTCGTTGGGGCAAAGTAGTTTGATTGTGTTCTGCAGGTTCCACTGTCTCCCCTGCAACAGCTCTTTTTCTGGCACCATTGCAGTTGTGGACAACCTTCTGAAGCATTCCTCACTCCTACTGGTTCGATAACCTTGGTTTCTAACTAAGGGAAAACTTGCTGCTGTGCTCCTCAAACCTTCCTCTTGGGGTGCCCAACGAAGCGTGATTGATTAACACCTCTCGCGCTATCAAGCTCTTTTTCTGGCGCCGTTGCCGGGGAGTTAAGAGTGCTCAGTAAGAAGCTTCTCGAAGTACCAAACTTCTCACTCCTCCGTCAACAGCTCTTTATCTGGCGCCGTTGCCGGGGAGTAGAGAAGCTTCTGCAAGGGGAGTCTCTCGGTTCCAATCTCTTTACTTTGTTTTAGTCTTGCTTATTATTATTCCTTTGTCTTGTTTTGCTTTCTTATATCAAAAACACACAAAAATTAGTGTAGAATTTATCTTGTTGCTTTCCTATATCATAAACCCAAAAAAATTAGTTACTTGTTTATTTTTGTGTAATTCGGTTTACCTTGCTTTTCTTAAAAATGAATGCTCCTGAAGTTGAAGTTCGTTCTTTTAAACAACAAGGAGGAGAAAGTCTGAAAGATGCGTGGTATAGGATTAGTGATGCTCATCATAGATGTACAAAAAAATATTCCACAATGATCCTTCTTAGGAACTTTTATGTTGGTATCATTAGTTGGTATAGGTATGTTCTTGATACTCTCACAGGTGGTAATTTTCTTGGTACTCCTGCTTTGGAAGCTAGAAATATAATTGAAAGTTTAGTTGGAGTACCACCTATTAAAACTTTTGAAACTGAGGTCACTTTAGAAGATATTATGAATAGGTTGAATGCTATGGAAAAGAATTTGCCAACACCTATTGATATTAGTGAAATGGATGAATCTATAGTAAAAATTGATAAGAGAGTCATTATCCTAGAAGCCAACAACACTAAAGATAATCAAACCTTAGGATTGGTGATTTAGAAGAGGCAATGGAAACCATAAGTTCAACCTTTTCTTCTCTTAAGTTTAAAAGCAAGAAGTCCCCTCTGGAAAAGAGCAAAGATTTATATATGTTCCTAAGGCACCAAAGCCAAGAACAAATGATGCAACCAAAGGTGATGCAAATGAGGCAACTTTAGAAATACCCAAGGTACCAATTATGAAAAATTCTGTTTTGGGGAATACTTTTGATGAGTTTGATGCTTCTTCTCTTGGAAATACTTGATGTTCACTTTCTGCGCCTAGCTGAAAGGCGTTAAAGAAAAGCGCTTATGGGAGACAACCCATCATTTTATTTTCAGTATCTTTCTTTTATATGAGTCAACAAGTTTGTTTACTTCTGTAGCAACTTCTTTGTATCTTTATTTTCTTGCAATGTTGTGCCAAGTAAGGTCTCTAGTAGAAAGTTTTTGCTATATTTGGATTTCTGCACAGGAAACAGATTTCTGTCTGTCACCGTTAAATTCGTCATTTATTCCAGAAGCGACGAAATGCTTTGAGATTTTGTGTGCTGAATCTTCATATATGTATGAAACTTTTTCTAGTTCAGTGATTTTCGATTTGAGCAACTCTAGTGCCTCGAAAAAATTCGTCTTTACAGACTGTTCAGATTTTGACAGATTCTGCCATTTATTGTGCATTGCTTCTTTTGCGATGTTTATTTGGATCTTTTTGATTATTTGAGCATCAGTGGCTGTAGCTAATGTTATAATGCATTAAGGTGTGCTTGTGTCACAGTAGAACTTGTGAATTTTTGGTTTATGCACTAACCCTCTAATGAGAATTACTTTGAGTTTGATGTGGTGGAAGTTTTCAAGTAAGCAAAAGGGACGATATGATGAGATCAAGAAGAGTGAAAAGACTAAGCTTGGGGATGCCCCGGTGGGTCATCCCCAGCAAATTCAAGAAGACTCAAGCATCTAAGCTTGGGGATGCCCAAGGCATCCCCTTCTTCATCGATAAACTATCAGGTCATCTCTAGTGATACTATATTTTTATTCCACTACATCTTATGTATTTTGCTTGGAGCGTCTGTTTTTATTTTGAGTGTGTGTTTTAGTTTGCTTAATAAGTTGGATCCTAGCATTCTTGTGTTGGAGAGAGACACGCTCCGCTTTTTCATATGAATACTCTTGTGCTTCGCTTATATTTGTTGAGTATTCTTAGCTACTGTCTGTTTTCTAGTAAGCTCTCGCTTTTAGCATGTTATCTTGTTTAGGGCTGCTAGTTCTTTGTGTTAAGCTCTCTTGTGTTTCACTCTTATTTGTTAGAGAGTTGTTTTAGTTGCTTGGTTGATGTGTTAGATTGGAAAATGCTATGCTTGTGATAGTGGTATGAAATAGAGAAAAGCTGCATAGTCTTGTAGACCATTGTGTACATAACTTGCTCCTCTTCAATTGTTTTGAGGTATTAAAATAACTAATGGTTAAAATTTGTTGGCTAATGTTGTTAAGAGCTGATTAGTGAAGATGTGTTAGTAGAGCGTGGAGCCGTACTTTTCTGAACTAAAAACAACTTAAGTCAATAGTGCTTTAGTGTCGTGATTTCCTCTTAGTTGAAAAGAAGTTTCTAATGGTATAGTTACTGCAACGGTCGGGGAAGCCAACGGGGCACTTGTGTCGCCGCCACGATCCCTCTCGGGGTGTCTCTAACCATTTGTGAGACTTTGATAATGTTAGTTGTTTGCAATATACGACATGCTATGTGAGTTTTTGGTTTTTGGCACTTCCACCTCCATAATTTGCTAGCCTCTTCGGTGCTTTGCATTGCCCTTTTTCACATTGAGATTGGTGCATACTTCGCAAGTACATCCAACCCCGTGGGAGATCTTCATCTTGTTCTCCTACACATAAGCCAACTATCTTACTCAAAACAGCCACCATATCTACCTATCACAGCATTTCCATAGCTGTTCCGAGATACATTGCCATGCAACATCCATCATTTACATTACATGACTTTATGTCATTTTTACTTCATTGCCATATAGTATTGCTTGACCATTTGAGTTAGTGTGATGCGTGGTTTTCCACATGTGTTACATCTTTTCCACACTACGCTCGGTTTTGCATATCCACCATACACCATGTATTAGTCTTTGAGTTTTGAGTACACCAAAAAGTGTGATGATCATCTTGTAAAATAGAGTGTTGCCTCTACCTGTGAGCATATTGAAAAGAGTCCAAAGTGAACAATCAAAAGAGGCCAAAAGAGACCAATGAGAGAAAAATATAAAAGAGCCACAAAGGCCTCAAAAAGCAAAAAGCAAAAAAAAAAGAGAAAAAGAAAAAAGAATATAAAATGAGAGAGGGGGCAACACTACTATCCATTTATTCCACACTTGTGCTAGTAGCACCTACATCATTGTAGTGAGTTTTCATGCTTCATTAGTATAACTATGTGGGGACCAAACGTTATAGAACTTGGCTTGTATATTCGAACGATGAGCCTCCTCAAGTGAGCTCTAGGTCTTCATGAGCAAGCAAGTTGGATGCACCCCCACTAGTTCCATTGGAGAGCTTCCATTCATATAGCTCTATGTGCATCCGTTGCATGGCAATCACTACTCCTCTTTCAGTGTCTACTACGGGACTTCCTCTTTGTGGTTACCTCTTCCACTGTTTGAGCCTTTCTTTTTGGCCTTCCAAACCCCCATTATTATTCTCTTTGCCATAATCTCATGGTGCCAAGCCTTCTTGCTTGTATTAGTTGAGTGGACTACATAACAGTTGATAAGTTAAGTGGATGGATTAAGGACACTTGACTTGAGCTTGGCTGTTTCTATTATTAACTGAATTTGATGCTTTGAAGATTGATTGACATTTTACATTGGAGACACAATTTACTATTCTTCTTTCTAAACCTTATGTATGGTTCCTAGTCTCCAACACGCTGATTCATGAAAAGTTCTAGCTTCTTTTAGCTAGCATTTGTTAATCATTGTTTGCTTAATGTCAACTATAGACAATTGTTTTGGATCACCTTATTCACATCATGTGTTTTGCATTACTATGTTGATCTAGATTGTGAGTTTGCATGTCTCCTAAGAAATTATTTGTTATCGTTCTACCTACTCGAGGACGAGTAGAACTAAGCTTGGGGATGCTGATACGTCTCCGACGTATCTATAATTTCTTATGATCGATGCTTGTTTTCATACCATTTGCTACATGTTTTGTTTACATCTAATAGCATTTTTATGCATTTTTGGAACTAACATATTAACAAGATGCCCAGTGCCAGTTCCTGTTTTTTGCTGTTTTTCCGTTTTAGAAAAGTACTTAAGGAAATATTCTCGGAATCGGACGGGACAAAAACCCAGGATCTTATAATTTCGTCACGCACACGGAGTCCAAAGGGGAGCCGAAGACGCACCAGAGGGCGAACACACCCTAGGGTGGCGCGGCCCACCTGTCTGCCGCGCCACCAGGTGGTGTGGCCCCCTCGGGCCTCCACCGACGCCGCCCTTTCACCTATATAATCCCCCGACGAGAAAACCCTAAGTACCCGATCAAAATTCCAGAAAAACATCCGTCGCCGCCGCCGTCGTCAACCCTAGTTCGGGAGGGTTCTGAAGCTCTCCCCGGCACCCTGCCGGAGAGGGAGATCATCGCCGGAGGGCTCTACACCACCATGCCCGCCTCCGGACAGATGTGTGAGTAGTTCATCCTTGGACTACGGGTCCATGCAGTAGCTAGATGGTTGTCTTCTCCTCTTGTGCCATCATGTTTAGATCTTGTGAGCTGCCTATCATGATCAAGATCATCTTATTGTAATGCTACATGTTGTGTTTGCTGGGATCCGATGAATAGAGAAGTACCTTGTGATGTTGATTATTGATATTATCATGTCTATGTTATTTGTGATCTTGCATGCTTTCCGGTACTTGTAATTGCCTTGATCAAGTAGTTGCTTGTATCTCCAAGAGGGAGTATTTATGCTAGATAGTGGGTTCGGTCCCTGTGTGCCTTGGCTTGAGTGACAGAAACATATAAGGACGGGGGAGTGCCGTTGCTACTAGGGAGTAAACTTTATGCACAGTTCTTCATGCAATTGTCTGTTGCTTGCAACTTAATACTGGAGAGATTTTACGGTATGTTATCTCAAAGGTGGACTATTTAGTCATAGGTGTATGCTTGGAACAGCTATCTATGTATTTTGTCGTAATGCCCAAAGCATCTCATATAGACATCATCATCCTCTGTATTATGCAATGTTCATGCATTGTCATGCATTCTCTATCCTGTCAATTGCCCAGCTGTAATTTGTTACCCAGCATGTGTAGTATTTTATTTATGGAGAAGACACCACTAGTGAACTATGGACCCCGGTCTATTCTTTTACATCTGCAATTAAATCAACTGCTCTACTGCTTTCATTTACTGCAAACAAGCTTCCTTCCACACATACATTTAATCCTTTGTATTCAGCAAGGCCGGTGAGATTGACAACCTCACTGGTTCGTTGGGGCAAAGTAGTTTGATTGTGTTCTGCAGGTTCCACTGTCTCCCCTGCAACAGCTCTTTTTCTGGCGCCATTGCAGTTGTGGACAACCTTCTGAAGCATTCCTCACTCCTACTGGTTCGATAACCTTGGTTTCTAACTGAGGGAAAACTTGCTGCTGTGCTCCTCAAACCTTCCTCTTGGGGTGCCCAACGAAGCGTGATTGATTAACACCTCTCGCGCTATCAGGTGCCGGAACAGGACCTTCTGAACCCACGAAACTTGTCGGCGATGGCGTCGGAGCTCTGTTGCGTATTTAGGAAAATCCTTCGGGGGTTAGGGTTATTGCGTCGGATGTGATTTTATAGGCGTCGGAGGTGGGCGAGGGGTGCCCCACAGGGCAGGGGCGGGTCCCACCTGCGAGTGGGCCCTAGGCCTTGGCAGGGGGCCGCCCTGGCCTGTGTGGGTCCCCTGGAGTTGCCCTTCTGGCTCCCTTCCTCATTTCTTCAATAGAAAATCTTCGTAAATTTTCGTCCAATTCCGAGAATAGTTGCAGAAGTAACTTCCTGCAACAATTTCAGCACAAAAACAGGGAACTGGCACTGGGCATCTTGTCAATAGGTTAGTCCGACAAAATGCATAAAAATGATGTAATATGATATTAAAAACATGTGACAACATCACAAAACTAGCATGAATCACTCAAAAATTATAGATACGTTTGAGACGTATCAGTGCGTCATTCAAGGGATTCAAACTATGCATGGTGGTGGGCCATGTGGGGCCACGGGTGATCGAGATCGTCCCAGGCAGTGGGCACATCTCGGCCGCCGGTTTCGTGGTGTATGGTCAAACCTCTCCCGCAACCCTAACTCGAATTTTACGCAAGCTCCTACGTCCAGGTCCGCTGCCGTCAGCGCCGGTCCGCCGTCTGCCGGCTGCAGGCGGTCCTTCGCCGAAGTCTTGGCTGCGCCGCCCGCTGTCATGTCGGGCCATCCTCCACGGGCGGGAGGAAGACCTCCGCCGGCCGGCCGCTGCGGCTTCGTCTGGCCCGGGCGTTGCGGGGGCTTCGTCCTCAGCTCCCACAGTCTGACGTGACGCGTCTGGCCCGCCAACTTTTCGTCCTCGGCTGCAGGGGCCAAATGTGGTGCCTCCGGTGCCGCTACCTCAGCTCGGCTCGGGACAAAACATGTCGGGGACACGCAGGCCATCGGTTCCCGCCCAACAGCAACCTGGGCCGGTGCCGGCCAACCCTACTCATGGGAACAAGAGGAAGAAGAACACGGCCGGTGGTCGTGGTGGAGTGGCGCCTGTACAGGCACTTGCTGCGCCTTCTGTGGTTGCAGCGGTGGAGGTGCCGCGGCAAACGGTGGAGGCTCCGATGGAGGCTGTTGCTGCTAGTGATCCGATAGCTAAAAAGGTCTGTTGGAAATGCAAATCAAAATCACACACTTCAAAAGACTGCACTGTCCAACACTACTGTTATGTCTGTGATAATTCGAAGCACCCTACTGCAAAGTGCCCCACTTTGAAGCTGCCGAAGCCAACGACCTTTGTGGCTGGGTTTGTTGACGATGATCTTATGTTCAACCAGTTTCCGGACAGTTTGTACAAGGCTCAGCTGGCAGTTAACTCTGATCCTACTGCTTGTGTTGTTGTTCATGGTGAGGCCGTCTCGGCTGCCACGGTGGAGAGTCAGGTGGCACGCATTTGTCCGGCTCCGTCGTGGAAGTGGGAGGCCTTGCCTCATGGAGACAATACATTCTTGCTGGGCTTTCCTTCTTTGGAGGATGTGCAGTGGGTTGACGGAATTGAATTGGGTGTGCCGAGACAATTAACTAAGCTGGTTATCAGTCAGTGGAGGCCGGAGGAGATACCGCATAAGATGGAGTTGCACCAGGTATGGGTTCATGTAACAGGTGTTCCATATCCTCTGCGACATTTTTTGGGGCTTTGGGCAGTTGGCACACTAATTGGTACTACCATTGATGTTGACTTGCTTGCTCTGCGTCGGCGAGGGATTATTCACATTCTTGTGGGTATGGCTTCAGCAAACGCCTTTGACAAGAGGCATGATGAGTTTGGACCTTTCATTAAAGTTGATAGTGTTCTTATGCTTAAAGGTTATGATTTCACCTTCCGACCAGTACCAGCTGCCTATGTTCCCGAGTCGGATTTTGTGCCTTTTGCTTGAAACCCCAAAGAAAAAGATGATGCATCGGACAAGGGGATGGGTGGTGACGTTGGTGATGGACATGAGTCTACCAATTGTCCACCGTCGCAGGCTACCGATGGTGATACGGAGATGACTAATGTGCCGGACGCTGGGACAGGTGGAAGCAACAATTTGTCGGCCTCCGTGCAGGCTCTTCTTCGTGGTAGGGCGGTTACACCATCAAACCCTCGCCCCCGTTCTTCGCGTGTACCGACGGAGGCTGCTGCTGCTTCGGAGGGAGTTGGAGTGCAGCCCAGCTCGCCGACGCTTGTACAGGCACTTGCTGTGTCTTCTGTGGTTGGACTGCAGCCCAGCTCGCCGGCGCTTCGCATATGCAGCCCAAAGCGGCAGCATGTGGAGTGCAGGCTTGAGCTTGGCGACTGCAGTCCAAAGTCGGGGACCCCTGCGTCGTTGCGTGCTTCCGAGACGCCTCTGACCGCCGTGGGGGTATCCGGCCCGACGTTGTTTGCAGCAGCCACAGGAGGTGGATTGCCAGCGAGTCCCGCGGCCTCGTCTACCTCGCCTTCAGCAGGTTGCAGCCCAGCACTCAACACGCCACCGATCCCTGTCGCGGGTGGGAGTGCTGCTGGGTGTGTCACTGCACTGAGCCCTCCCTCGTCGCCGGCATCGGGTGGCAGCCCAGCTGGGCGGGGAGGGGGCTCCAGCCCCGTGCCGCCTCCGGTCATGGGTGGTGGCCCGGCAGGGAGTGGAGAGCACACCAGCTCTCTTACGCCTCCCCCGCTCTCGGCACCAACAGCGGTGCAGTCATCGTCGCCGGATAATACCATGCTGGGGGTTGCTACCACAACTTTACCACCACGCATGCTTAAGCCGGCGATAACTGCACCGAGGCGTAGCAATCGCCATGCTATGGCGGCGGACGGGTCCGCGCCCACGGACGAGGACACGATGCCAAGGCTATGCGCCGTAAGGCGTTGCAGAACATGCAGCTCACCCCGGGTACGTCATCAAAGTCTAAGTCTTTGTTACCTTTTTCTACTCCTCAGTTAACTTCTAGGCTTTTTAATGTTGGCGTTAATATGGGAAAGAATGAGAAAGAGATTATTGTTTCGGCAAATGCTCTAAGGCATATGGAGGTTGACCAACAAAAGGTTTATCCTAATGCAATGAGCGGAACGATCCCTCCCCCCCTAGATTATGATGAGGCGACTGACACAGTCGATGGTCAGCTTCTATCTCATCTAGTCGGAGCGTGATGACTCCCAAGTGCAGGAGATCAATTGTAGTACCTTTCGATTAGAAAAGTTTGTCGAACCCACGTGGAGCTGAAGGTATTGGTTAACAAGAATGGTAAATAAAACAATGAAAGATGCAAGCGTTTTTGGGATTTTTGGTAAAAATGCTGAAGGTAAATGGTAGCAAGTAAAAGCTCTCAAAGAGAGAAAGCCCAATCCTCTATGCAGCAAGAGGACAAGCTCAAGTGTGTGTTTCTTATAGGAAATAAGGCCTAGGGATCATACTTTCACTAGTGGACACTCTCAACAATAATAATATAATTGAATACATAGATATTTCCTCTTCACTATGCTACCCCGAACTATCCTCCGGTTGGACAACGAACACCAATCCATTGCGTAGGGCTATAAAAGCACACCTTAATATCGCATTCCACATCTAGGGAACCCCACACTGTCAACTTGAGCGCCCTAAGACAGTACTAGACAAACACCACAATTTCATAGAGACATCCAACACAAATAATAACTCATGATAAGTATTCCTGTAATATTTAGCCTAAGAGCCACACACGGTGCGCACACTGTCAACTTCGCACCATGGGACAAAGGTGACTCCGGAGATTACATTAATAAAACCACTTGAGTAGCATAATTCATAAGATAATGAAGAGTAACATCTATGGATTCAACTAGATTACAAAGCTCATGATCACATAAAGATCACACCATGGGAGAGAGAGATAAACCACATAGCTACCGGCATAAGCCCTCAGCCCCGAGGGAGACTACTCCCTCTTCATCATGGAGACGGTGGAGATGTCGTTGGGGGAGATGGAGACCACCCCGGCAGCGACCCGCCGGAGTTTTCCCCCTCCAATCTGCAGCTCTAGGTCTCTGTTTCGTGGTTTCTGTGTTTCGGCGGCGCTCTCTTCTGGAAAACATCGGGGGACTATTTTTATAGTCGGTTTTAGATCAAGACGAAGCTTCTGGAAGAAAGATCGACGACATCGGAGCCACGAGGGCCAAGTTGGTGGGGCCCACCGACCAAGGAATCTGGCCACATGGGCCCCCCTCTTTTGTCCTTCGGACTTCCACTTTTTCGCTTACTTCGCCCCTACGCTTTGTTCCTTCCAAAAACTGATGCTCGTAAATTTTCAGGTTATTTGGACGTCGTTTGGGTCCCTGAAACATCAAAATATAGAAAATAGGGTTTTCTGCCAGTGCAGGGTTAATTTCAGAAAAATAGGAAAACTGTGAAATCTTCCCAAAATCAATAGAAAACAATGATATAACCCTTATATGATGCAAATATGATTGAAATATAAGTGATATAATGCAAAGTTCATGTATGCATTTTACATGCATCAACATGCCCAAGCCTAACCTATACTCGTCCTCGAGTATAAAGGTTCTAAAACCAACATGGACTTTGCATTTTAAGACTATCAATGAATATCAAAGATGATTATTATTGCTACATAAAGTCAAATGATTCATGCTTCAAAGGAGTAGCAATATGCAAGATAGATTATAAAGTGATATCAATTACTCAATGCAAGGATGTTTAATGATAATTCACAAAGTGCAACATAGAAGAAAGTACTATGGACCAAATGTATGCATAATGAAAAGTAAAAACATCCTATAATGGTCATAAAGTACTCTTATAAATCTGAATATAAAAGGTGGACACTTTAGAAAGATATATAAATGAGTAGGGGTAAAACATGAACAAGTTCCATCTAACTTCCAAATACTTCTACTTAAGTTAATGTTTGCAATGTGGTATTGGTGTCAAGCTCTCATTACCCCTTATCATAACATCTTGAATGGTTAAAGTTTAAAGTGAAAGCAAATATGAGTAGTGTGCTTGACAAAGAAATGGTTGAAAGTCTCATGCCCCGTGAATACGAGTACCTACACCATGGTGTTACTCAACTTGGGATACAAAGCAAGTTCAATTAAAAGGCATTGTATAATAGCGTCATCAAGAGTGTCAACTGGGGTACCTCTTGTCCCAGGACATGGAACAAGCCCATGTCAAAATGACAAGACAAACAAACATAATGAACAATCTCAACACCCTTTTTATTTACTATTGATATAGCTTTTTATTATGAGGTGCATCACTGAAGGTTCACAATAGCATGTAAGTAAATTTCCACCATGAATGATGCATGGCTTAGATTAGCGGCCCAGGTGTCTCTCTAGCCATTTATACAACTACTTAAACTTACTTAGTTTCCACATTTATTTGGCACTATGATAGGCATCCATAAACAAAAGTACATGATATCAACTAAATATAATTATGAGCATGTTGAAAGCTTGCCATGTGACAGCACATTTGGGCTAACTACCAACCAAGACTCTTGTCAATCTCACAACTTCATAATTTTGATCACAATGGTTCATGTTTATTAAATGCAATAGTAAGGTGAGAGAGCTATTTAACCAACTTTTCCCATAACAATCAATAACATAAGCATTAAAATTCAGAGGTATAGATAACACAAAGTAACATGATAAACATACTCGGAATAGCATAAAGCTAATAGGTAGATATGGTGGACTCACTGGAAAAACTTTGGTTGAAGGTGTTGGAAAACAAGTTTTTACTTGTTGGAATTTTTGGGCTAGCAAAAGGGAGAAAGTTGACCAACTAAATGCATGCACAAGTGTCCATAGAACTAACCAATCCATGTTAAACAAAGTAAAGTAACATTCAGCATCAAAACATGAATAAGAGATAGCTCTTGATAAAACACTTGCAAATTAACACTCATTAAAAAGCACATGAATTATGCAACTATATGTATCTTTTAAATCAACTCAAACATCCCTTTCCCAATATTATTATAGCATCCAACTTAATTCAACCCAAATTTCCAGTAGATCTCTCATATAAAAATGATAGTGGTGGTTTCAAAACAAAAATCAAACCAAAATAAAAACAAATAAAAGACACTCCAAGTTTATGCGATAAAGTGCATTGATAGAAAAACAGAAGTTAGACATGTGCAAACCGAGAGTGTGTTGGTCCAGTGGGATTGTCTTCACATCCCCAAGCTTATGGTCTTCACCATCCTTGGATAGATCTTGGGGCATCTCCTCTAATCCCTGTGAAAAAACTTCAAAACACTGTTTCTCCTATTTCTTTTCTTTGGGGTGACATTAGTAGTGATAAACAAATGCATTTCTGGCTGCATATAATCCTTAAACAAAAATTCATATGAATGTCCAGAAAGTGTATAATGTTGTATGCCTACTTATAAACTCAATTGGATAAAAAAGATTCAAGTTAAAAGTTTAAAGGATGCATCAAACAAAATGGGACAGAATCTGTCCAGAAAAAAAGCAACAGCAAAACGCATTTTTCTACCCTACTTAAATATGTCTAAAAATTCTTAAACAATGCATGCTTACAGAGGATAAAAAGTTTAAACTACAGTTAAAATATTAGCTCATTCTGAGTTACAGAATAGGAATGAAAAATCATACCGTGCACAGATTCGTGCTGGAATAAAATCTCCGAATGCAAATAGCAACTTTTTCAAACCAAAATAGGTAAAATTTGGCACTTTATTAAAAATTCCAGAAACAAAACTAAGAACTAAGTCTCTTGTTACAGCAAGAGGACACAAAAAAAATCTAAAATAAAAACAACCGGGTTGCCTCCCGTAAAGCGCTTTCTTTATAGCCATATAGCTAGGCTTACTTACTTGATATTAAGATGGTTGGAGTGAAGTGGCTTGACATCCCCAAGCATGAATTCTTATACTTCTTCGAAACATGTAGGGTGAGCCTAGGGGTAACATACCCAAGATTGAGTGTTTGTCCCTCTTGATCATTGTTCATCACCTTCAACTCTTCCACTTGAAAATTTCTTTACACAAAACTCATCATAAAACTTGATTAGAGGGGTTAGTGTCTCCATAAATTAAATCCACATAGGTATAGCAAAGACATATCATGAATTGATTGTAAACATTTACTACTGTTACTATGGTTGTGTATTGCTCTTTGATCAATAGAAGTACACAAAACACAAGTAATGAGAGTAATGCAAAATAAAGACAGAATCTGTCAAAAACTGGACAGCCCGTAAAGAGTGAATTTTCAGAGGCATTTACGTTACTCAAATCAGAAAATTTTGAACTAATGGAATGTGTATTAATAACTGAAGATTTCTGTCGTAAAATGTCAGGTCAAAATTCCTTTTCTGTGATTTTTAACATTTTTCGCAGTGAAGCTTAGGAATCTGTTTTTGGACTGCCATGATAGTTTTAATGATGCTCACATAGGAATAAGAATTGAAACGCAAAGGTGAGCATCAAGGGAAAAATATGAAACATATTTAAGTCTCACCCAGTTCCTATGCATTGGGATCTTGTAAGAAAATAAATTATTGAAACACAAAGCAAGTAGCATAGGAAGATAAAACAAGAGCAATTTCAAGACTTTGAACTTAAAGAGAGGAAACGTAATAATATTGAAATGTTTAGAACCATATTTTCCCCTCTCATGATAGTTACAAGTAGTGGAAACAAATTTGACAAAGGAACTTTTAGATTGGTGCAACTTTGCAAACTTAGGAACATATAGAGGATTATTAAAACTATCATGTAAGATATTAGCATGTTTTCCTCTCTCAAAATAATTGCAAGAAGCACCATAAACATGATGGTCATGGGTGAAATGGTTATTAGTATAAGATAATTTCAGCCCACATAAGTACTTTTCAACATATAAAAGCTTCTCCTCCATAGTGTGAATAGGAGAGTTGAAAAATAAGGTAGGACTCTCATAAGTGAAAGTGTTGTCACAAGCTGCAAGTATATCATTTTTATCCTCACATAATTTAGTAACAAGTTCTAAACATGGAGGATTATCAAGCAAAATAGGACCATCATCCAAAGCATTATCATATAGCATATTTAAGCAATACTCCTCATTATCATCTTTAAAATTATTATCAATAATGTTCTCATTAGGCATAGGTTGGTATTCCTCCTCTTCTTGGGGTTGCATGGGCATCCCCAAGCTTAGGTTTTTATCCTCCTCGTCCTGCAAAATATTAGTATTTTCTGTGGCAGCAAGAATTCTTTCTTTAGGAGTAAAATATTTAAGAAAAACCTTCCTCAAAATACTCCATTCAATAGTGACTTCTTCATCCAAAGACATGAACCAGATACGAACATTAACAGATAAAGACAAATATAATAGCTTCCTTTTTACCTGATCCTCAGAAATACCAGGAAGCCTAAATAAACCATATATTTCTTCAAATGTCTCCACATGTTCATGTGCAGACTTAGTTCCATCCCCTGTAAATGAATTTTTCATAACTCTTTTAACATGACCAATGAGAATTTTAAATACCACTTTAGGTACCTCAGACACAGTAGTTTCAACCACTTTAGGAGCATTAGCATAAGCACTTTCATATAAAGCAAGATGCAGCGAAGCACGATTCATAAATGCCATAGTAACAATGAGATAAAACAGTAAATAAAATTCAGCTTTCAAGTTTCCTTACCAAACTTCTTACCAATAGTGCTACGCTCCCCGGCAACGGCGCCAGAAAAGTATCTTGATGACTCCCAAGTGTAGGAGATCAATTGTAGTACCTTTCGATTAGAAAAGGTTGTCGAACCCACGAGGAGCTGAAGGTATTGGTTAACAAGAATGGTAAATAAAACAATGAAAGATGCAAGCGTTTTTGGGATTTTTGGTAAAAATGCTGAAGGTAAATGGTAGCAAGTAAAAGCTCTCAAAGAGAGAAAGCCCAATCCTCTATGCAGCAAGAGGACAAGCTCAAGTGTGTGTTTCTTATCGGAAATAAGGCCTAGGGATCATACTTTCACTAGTGGACACTCTCAACAATAATAATATAATTGAATACATAGATATTTCCTCTTCACTATGCTACCCCGAACTATCCTTCGGTTGAACAACGAACACCAATCCATTGCGTAGGGCTATAAAAGCACACCTTAAAGTCGCATTCCACATCTAGGGAACCCCACACTGTCAACTTGAGCGCCCTAAGACAGTACTAGACAAACACCACAATTTCATAGAGACATCCAACACAAATAATAACTCATGATAAGTATTCCTGTAATCTTTAGCCTAAGAGCCACACACGGTGCGCACACTGTCAACTTCGCACCATGGGACAAAGGTGACTCCGGAGATTACATTAATAAAACCACTTGAGTAGCATAATTCATAAGATAATGAAGAGTAACATCGATGGATTCAACTAGATTACAAAGCTCATGATCACATAAAGATCACACCATGGGAGAGAGAGATAAACCACATAGCTACCGGCATGAGCCCTCAGCCCCGAGGGAGACTACTCCATCTTCATCATGGAGACAGTGGAGATGTCGTTGGGGGAGATGGAGACCACCTCGGCAGCGCCTCACCGGAGTTTTCCCCCTCCAATCTGCAGCTCCAGGTCTCTGTTTCGTGGTTTCTGTGTTTCGGGGGCGCTCTCTTCTGGAAAACGTCGGGGGACTATTTTTATAGTCGGTTTTAGGTCAAGACGAAGCTTCTGGAAGAAAGATCGACGGCATCGGAGCCACGAGGGCCAAGTTGGTGGGCCCCACGCGGCCAAGGAATTTGGTCGCGTGGGCCCCCCTCTTTTGGCCTTCGGGCTTCCACTTTTTCGCTTCCTTCGCCCCTACGCTTTGTTCCTTCCAAAAACTGATGCTCGTAAATTTTTAGGTCATTTGGACGTCGTTTGGGTCCCTGAAACATCAAAATATAGAAAATAGGGTTTTCTGCCAGTGCAGGGTTAATTCCAGAAAAATAGGAAAACTGTGAAATCTTCCCAAAATCAATAGAAAACAATGATATAACCCTTATATGATGCAAATATGATTGAAATATAAGTGATATAATGCAAAGTTTATGTATGCATTTTACATGCATCAGAGAGTTGTCGGAGGTTAACTTGGATGAGACTAGGCTAGGGTCTATTTATGACCTGCAAGCTTCTGGTCGGAAATCTAAAAATTCTTCCGCAAAAAAGAACAAAAAGGCACTTAGAGTGTCTAAGCAGTCAAAATCTCCAAAAGTTTCCCGATGAATGGAATGTTTATGAATAGCAGAGGTCTTGGTGACTTGGCTAAACATCTACATATTGCAAATTGTATTTAGGATCATAATTTGGATTTTGTGGCAATCTCTGAAACGGGTAGAAGGGATTTCCCAGTGAGTGTCCTTAACCGCATCTCAGGCGGTTTGGATTTCCATTGGTACTCCCACCCACCTCGTGGCAGATCTGGGGGTATTCTTCTGGGCGTTAATTCAAACTCTATGGAGGTGTTAGCTGTTTCGGATGAGGATTTTCACATTAAGTTCCACATCCGTAATAAAGCTGATAATTTCATTTGGAGTTTGGTTGCCGTATATGGTGCCGCCTAGGAAGAATATAAGGCGGCTTTTCTTCGTGAATTGGTTAATCTTGCTAAAGATAATCCTCACCCTATTCTTATAGGAGGGGACTTTAATATGCTAAGATATCGTCACGAAAAGAGCAGAGGTCGGTTCGATGGTCACTGGCCCTTTCTTTTCAATGCTGTCATCGACAACTTGGATTTAAGAGAGGTCCACATGACCGGAAGGCAGTACACTTGGGCAAACAGCCTTCCGGAGCCAACATACGAAAAATTAGATCGGGTGCTTATGGACACAGATTGGGAATCCAAATACCCTATGGTGTCTGTCCGCGCCCTTGAATGTATTGAGGCATTATCGGACCACGCCCCAATTCTCTTGACCGCAGGACCTCCGAAACCTCACAATAAACACCAATTTAAATTTGAATTGGGCTGGTTGCTTCGTGATGGCTTCGGAGAAATGGTTCAAGAAATTTGGGAGAGACCAGTTGGTGGCTCGACACCCATACAAAGGTGGAATAACAAATTGCAGAACTTACGCACACACCTTCGTGGTTGGGCACGCCACACAACTGGGATGCTTAAAAAAGAGAAAGCTTGTCTTGCGGCCATTATTGATGAACTCGAAGAGATCGCGGAAAGTCAACCATTGTCCACGCAACAAATTGAACTTAAAAGTCAATCGAATGCGTCTATGGCAAAGCTTTTACGTGAGGAGGAAATCAAATGGTACCAACGATCAAAGGCTAAGTTTATTCTTGAAGGTGATTCGAATACAAGATACTTTCATAATGTCGCCAATGGTCGACATAGAAAGAAACTTATTCATTCACTACATCAGGAAGAAGGTCTGATTGAAGGACATGATGAGTTAAAGAAATATATCACTAGGTATTACAAAGGATTCTTCGGGGCGCCGGAAGAAGGTAACTTCTCCATGGACGAGACTCGGATAGATGATATACCTCACGTCTCTTATGAGGAGAATGCTTTTCTTACTGCACCCTTCACCGAAGAAGAGGTTTGTAAAGCGGTTTTCCAAATGGAACACAATAAGGCCCCAGGTCCAGATGGATTCCCTGCTGAGTTTTATCAAAACTTCTGGGATATCATTAAACCGGACCTGCTAGCTATGTTTTGTGCTTTGCATGAGGGACAGCTAGAGCTTTTTCGCCTAAACTTTGGGGAGATTATTTTGTTGCCTAAGGTTAATGATGCAGAAAGGATACAACAATACAGACCTATCTGCCTTCTTAATGTTAGCTTCAAAAAATTTACCAAAGTGGCGACCATTCGTTTGAATTCGGTGGCGGATCGTGTGATTAGACCTACACAAACTGCTTTTATGCAAGGAAGGAATATCCTCGATGGTGTAGTAATTCTACATGAAACCGTTCACGAGTTGCATTCTAAGAAAATGAATGGAGTGATTTTTAAGATTGACTTCGAAAAGGCATATGATAAGGTTAATTGGGGGTTTCTCCAACAAACCTGTCGTATGACAGGCTTTTCGGAGGAATGGTGTGCCTGGATATGGAACTTTGTTACTGGAGGTAGTGTGGCTATTAAAGTCAATAATGATACTGGTCATTACTTCCAAACAAAGAAAGGTCTAAGGCAAGGTGACCCTCTATCGCCGATACTATTTAATATAGTGGCTGATATGTTGGCGGTCATGATAGATCGGGCTAAGTTGGATGGACAAGTTGAGGGAGTCATCCCACATTTGGTTGATGGCGGCCTCTCTATCCTTCAATATGCGGACGATACAATTCTTTTTATGGAACATGACCTAGAGAAAGCAATGCACATGAAACTGATCTTATCAGTGTTCGAGCAACTATCAGGGCTGAAAATAAATTTCCATAAAAGTGAATTGTTTTGTTTTGGTGAAGCCCAGGATTTTGCGGCTCAATATGCAGATATATTCGGTTGTATGCAAAGGTCAGTTTCCGATTAGGTACCTTGGGATACCTATTCACTACAGGAGACTGTCCAATGCCGAATGGAAACATGTTGAGGAGCGGTTCGAAGCAAGGCTTGCCAGTTGGCGAGGTAAATTGCTATCCTTGGGGGGGGGGAGATTGGTACTCATAAATTCAGTCCTAAGTAATATGGCACTGTATATGATATCTTTATTCCAGTTGCCCAAAGGAGTCTTGAAAAAGTTAGATTATTTTTGTTCAAGATTCTTTTGGCAAGGGGATAGCAAGAAAAAGAAGTATCGATTGGCACAATGGGATGTTGTTTGCCGACCCAAAGATCAAGGTGGACTCGGTATCCATGATCTACAGGTCAAGAATTCAGCCCTTCTAGGGAAATGGCTTTTTAAGCTACTCTCGGAAGAGGGGACTGAAGGGGTCGTTGCATAGAAAACAAAAAATTTCCTATGAAACAAGCGGAAGAAACCCCACGATCTAGATCTATTAGACGAAGGTAGCGAAGGTGAGATCCAATCTCTTACCCTTGAAGATTGAACAAACGCGTTTTGTCGGTGCAGGGGTTGGCTAGTCGATCCCCGCAACTAGACTCGTCTAGTCGCGAGGAGATGTATTATCCTCGAGATCCAATCCGTCGAAGTGCCGCAACGGGCAGCACCTCCGCGGTATCCACATGTACAGCTCGATGTAGTCATCCACTCCTTGATCCCGCAAGCTAGGTAGACGAGGTAGATGGATCTCAGCAGCACGACAGTTGTGTTGGTGATGATGACGATCTCCACGAGCAAGGCTTCGCCAAGCCAAGCAAGAGGAGGAGAGAGGCGGCGCAGCCCCTAGGGCTAGAGGGTGCGGCGGCTCAAGGTGGAGGTGGTGGTGGCCCAGCCCTCCAAGGAGAGGGGTGCGGCTAGGGTTAGGGATTAGGTGGGGTGTGGTGGTGCGGCTAGGGCTCCACCCTTAGGTGTGTGCCGCACCCCCCCCCCCCCCCTTGCCCCATATATATAGGTGGAGGGGCAAGCCCTAGGGCCGGCCGGCTGGGGTTGTGATGACCCACAAGTATAGGGGATCTATCGTAGTCCTTTCAATAAGTAAGAGTGTCGAACCCAACGAGGAGCAGAAGGTGTTGACAAGTAGTTTTCAGCAAGGTTTCACTGCAAGCACTAAAAGATAAATGTTTTTGGATTTTTGATTTAAAGAACAAATGAAGAACAAGTAAATAAAAGAGTGCTACAATAATTGCAGCAAGTAGCCCAATCCTTTTAAGCTCAAAGGACAGGCCGGTTGTGTTACTTATGAAGATTAAAACGTTCTCGAGGACACATGGGAGTTTCTGCCTAGCCAGTTTCATTGCACGCCGGTGATTAACCTTCAATGTTTTGATAAAGTGCTGTGTGGGTGGACCTATGCTAATGCACCGCCCTTACTTGGACAAATACATACTTGTGATTAAACCCCTTGCAAGCATCCGCAACTACAAGAAAGTAATTAAGATAAAAACCTAACCACAGCCTTAAACTCCGAGACCCTACGCTCCCTAGTGCACTAGTTCACGAATTGGGGTTTAGATTTCTGTCACTCCTGCAACCCTACCATAAGCAAACTAAATACACTATGCATTCCCCTCGGCTCTTTGAAAGGTGAAGTATCATGTAGTCGACGTTCACACGACACCACTAGAGGAATAACACCACAACATAATGCAATTACAAGCAACTAGGCTTTCCTCGTGACCTCAAGAACCAAACGAACTACTCACAAGACATCATATAGATCATGATCAGAGGTGATATGAATAAGGGTAACAATCTGATTGTAAATACAATTCACCGATAAAACTCTCAAGCATCAACTACAAGTGGTAATCAATACCCGGGATATGATTCCAATGAACTAATAACAAAACAATGACGATTGCTACAGCGGGATGAGATGGAACGGCGACGGTGATGATGGTGCTGATGATGGAGATGATGTTGATGATTATCCCGATGATGCTTGGCGTGATGGCGATGACGATGGCGGCGATTCCCCCCTCCGGGAGGGAAATTCCCCGGCAGATTTCTCCCTGCCGGAGCTCTTCTTCTCTCTGTCTGGTTTCCGCCTCGTGGAGGCGGCGGAAAAATTCCTCGTCGATGCCCCCGAGGTTTTTAGGTCAAGGGTCCATAATACGCCGAAGGTGAGCCGGAGAGGGGCCATAGGGACCAGGGGCAGGCCCCACCCGCGGCCCTAGGTGGGCCCGTGGCAGGGGGTCGCCCCTGCCCCCTGTTGCTCGCCTCTTCGCCCCCTTCTGGCGCCGTGACTTATTTCCCGAAATATTACGCTCTGAATTTTCCTGGAATTTTTGGGGCTTCCGAAGTCAGGTGTCTTGACAGGTACTTTTCCAGCTGATTCCAGGCTCCGGCGGATGCATCTCCAATAATTGCCGAACATGAAAAATGGGATAAAATAACATAAGTATTGCATCATAATATGAAATATATCAATGAATAAAGATAAATTATGATGTAAAATAGTGATGCAAAATGGACGTATCAACTCCCCCAAGCTTAGACTCCGCTTGTCCCCAAGCGAAAACTGAACTCGGTAAACATGACCACAGGTTTATAGAGTGAAGTGTCGATAAATAAAGAATACGAACATGAAGCATCAGTATTTACTCATCAAACACAAGTATATCTTAAACAGCAACCTTTCTCTCATAAAGCTTCTCGAAGACAAGTAATGTAACTACAACATGTTAAGGTGAACGAAGACAGAAACTTATTAAGCAAAGACAAAACGAGACTCCGCTTAAGAAACAATTATACTTATCAGCCCATATTTCAAGAAAGATTCATTTAAATGCTTCAACTATCCGGTCATCTTCCCACGAGTTGCAAATCGTCAAAGCTATATCCTTATAAAAGAGTTAGAACTGACATAAGAAAAATGAATAACTATCATGAGACATAAAAGACATAATGTAGATATCATGCTTGCTTAACATCAAAATTCAATGGGTTTGCTTGTAGATGGTAGAGGAAGTGGGTGAATTGACTCAGCAATAAGTAAAAGAGAGGCCCTTCGCAGAGGGAAGCAGGGATTAGTCATGTGCTAGAGCTTTTTGGTTTTTAAAATAGAAGTAAAATGATTTTGAGGTATGCATGCTTTCGTCAACGACTTCACAACAGAGAAGCTATCTAGTCCCTCATGACAAGCAAGGTTTTTAGACTTGTGAGAGCAGCTGGTTCTTAGAAGAGCGAGTACGCTCTTCTTTCTCCTTGGTTTCACCACTGTCCAATGTTTGGGTTGATTTCTCAGATTTGCATTGCGCGGAGGAGAATTGTGAGTTATATTTATATTTTGCTTAAGCTGCTCTCGGGTTGGTTCAAGTGAAGACGTAATCCATCGACACCGGGTGAAAGGGGGGAAATGACCTTGCTCGTCACAAGTTATATCTAGCTCTCTACTGCTCCCTCATGAGCTTAAAAACAGAGGCACAAAGAGAAGTATTTCGAATTTTTAAAGGTAGCACATGACAAATTTACTTGGAATGGTATGAAATACCATGCATAGGTAGATATGGTGGACTCAGCTGGCAAGAAAGTTTGGCTTTGGGGATTGGATGCACGAGTGAACCATACACTCAGTACAGGGCTTTAGGCTAGAAAGGCTTTAAAGCAAACAAACAGTGTTGAGAGATGTAAATCAACTATGATATCAAAAAAAATATGTCAAACATGCAACATAAAGCTTATCATCACTGTCATAAATAAATCTAATACAAAGGTGTATGAGCTGGAAGGTTCACAAGCATGTAAGACATACAAGATAGTGTATTTGCAATTAAATTCTTCTTCTCTACTCAAGCACCAAAGCAATTATTGCAATTTAAACGAAGCCATGCTTATCAATACCGAATAAACTTCTACTCATGCACCCAATGTCAAATCATTACTTACCACAAGATCAGCAGATGAGAGAGATTGCCATAATAAAATATAAAGTGCAGAAGAATAAAAGATACTTCTCATTTATATTCCATTATAGAAAACCACACACCAACGGATACAAAGGACTCACAAGGAGTGACAAGACACAATGCAAAACCATACTACACGATAACTTCTCCACTCATGATACGACTCACAAGACTGCGAAAAATAAAAGACATAAGATAAATATACCGGGGCACTCCCCCAAGCTTGGAACAAGCCAAGGGAGTGTCGTTACCCATAGTGCTCGAATTTATTCCCGCGGTGGAGATGGGTCGATGATCCTTATGAGCCTCTCAATGGTTTATTTTAACTCCTCAAGATGATAGCCAAGATTGCGGATCATCTCCGTGTTACTCTCAATTCTGCTTCTTAGCGACCCAATAGGCGAGTCCCAATCATCTTGTGCTCTCCCCCAGCTATCCTCATTATCTGTGTTGGAGCTCCCACATCCTGCATGAGTACGATCTATATCCCAAGCAGAAGGTAACTCTCCAAACGGAACAGTTTCAAGCTGATGGTTATGGATTAAAGTATGAAAAGGATTTCTGGTTCGAGAAAAGGGAGACCTCCCAGCAGAGTTCCTACGAGGGCCTTTATCAGCCTTCTGTAGCCACTCCCTTTTCTCAAAAATAGAAGGATTCTTCGTCACCCCAATCCTTGCTACCGTGGCGTAGGGGTATTGGCGTTGGTCTTCTTCGAACTCCTCTCCATCATCATGGGGCACATTCTCGAGCACTTGCTCCGTTCCTTCAGTTCCTTTAAAGTCCATGCCTTGATCATCGTTGCCGGTGTTGTCGGGGTTGGTAGAGGATGCCATGATCTAAAGCTTCGAGACCCTGACAGAAATAACCAGAGACAAAACACGACGAAAAACACAGGATACGCTCCACGAAAAATTCGGGAAAATATATAGCGAAAAGTTTTGCAATAAAAGGAAGATGACGGGACTAGGCGGAGTCGGAGGCGGTGTCCAGGGGCCAGGGGCGGTTCCCACCGCGGCCTGGGGTGGGGCCGCGGCAGAGGGCCGCCTCTGCCCCCTGGAGTCCGTCTCGTACTCCGTCCAGTCTCCGAATTTTCCTAATTTTCGAGAAATAAATAATATGAATTTTCTGAAATTTTCCGAGACACTTTCCGTACCGAAACAATTACCTATTCATTTGCTGATTCTGGAGTCTTGCGGTATTTGGTTTCGATGAGTTCTTCCGGAGAGACCACTTGAATAACATCAGCATCCTTTTCCAAGGGATTACCGGAGATGTAGTGCTTAAGTCGCTGACCATTCACCACTTGAGGTTTGTTTCCATCAAGATTATTAATCTTTATAGCTCCGGAGCGATAAACTTCCTCAATGATAAATGGTCCCTCCCATTTTGATAGCAATTTCCCTGCAAAAAATCTGAGACGAGACCTATACAAAAGCACTTTATCACCAACATTAAATTCTCTTTTCAAAATTCTCTTATCATGCCATCTCTTTAATTTTTCCTTAAACAAACGAGCACTCTCATAAGCCTCATTCCTCCACTCATCCAAAGAATTCAATTTAAGCAGCCTAGTTTTACCGGCAAGATTAGGATCAGAATTAAGTTGTCTGACAGCCCAAAAAGCTTTATGTTCTAATTCAAGAGGCAAATGACATGTCTTCCCATAAACCATTTTATAAGGAGACATACCCATAGGATTTTTATATGCAGTTCTATAGGCCCATAAAGCATCATTAAGTTTTTTAGACCAATTCTTCCTAGACTTGTTAACGGTCTTTTGCAAGATCAGTTTAATTTCTCTATTAGTTAATTCAACTTGCCCACTAGTTTGAGGATGATACGGAGAGGAGACTCTGTGATTAACATCGTACTTGGCTAAAACCTTTCTAAAAGCTCCATGAATAAAATGAGATCCTCCATCAGTCATAAGATATCTAGGCACACCAAACCTAGGAAAAATAACTTCTTTAAGCATTTTTAGGGAGGTCTTATGATCAGCACTTTTAGTTGGTATAGCTTCCACCCACTTAGTAACATAATCTACAGCAACAAGAATATGAGTATTACCATGAGAAGTGGGAAAAGGACCCATAAAGTCAAACCCCCAACAATCAAAAGGTTCAATAACAAGAGAATAATTCATAGGCATTTCATTACGTCTACTAATGTTACCGACCCTTTGACACTCATCACAAGATGAAACAAACTTTTTAGCATCCTTAAATAAAAGTAGGCCAATAAAAACCTGATTGAAGAACCTTATGTGCAGTCCTTTCACCTGCGTGATGTCCTCCATAATCACTATTATGGCACTTCCTCAATACCTCCTCCTGTTCATGCTCAGGAATACATCTCCTCAAGATTCCATCAGCTCCCTCCTTGTATAAATGTGGGTCATCCCAAAAGTAATGCCTCAAGTCATAGAAGAATTTCTTTTTCTGTTGATAAGTAAAACTTGGAGGCAAAAATTTCGAGACAATAAAATTAGCATAATCAGCATACCAAGGAGCATCATGAGAGGTTACCTTAACGACGGCAAGTTGTTCGTCAGGGAAACTATCATTTACAAGAATGGGATCATGAGGAATATTTTCTATTCTAGACAAATTATCAGCTACAGGATTTTCTGCTCCTTTTCTATCAACAATATGCAAATCAAACTCTTGCAGCAAAAGCACCCATCTAATAAGTCTAGGCTTAGCATCTTTCTTCTCCATAAGGTACTTAATTGCAGGATGGTCAGTATGAATAGTTACTTTAGAGTCCACAATATATTGTCTAAATTTATCACAAGCAAAAACGACCGCTAAAAATTCCGTTTCAGTGGTTGCATAATTTTTCTGTGCACTATCCAAAGTTTTACTAGCATAATGAATTACATTCAACTTCTTATCAATTCTTTGGCCAAGGACAGCCCCTACAGCATAATCAGTAGCATCACACATAATTTCAAAGGGTAAATTCCAATCAGGCGGTTGAACTATAGGAGCGGTGATTAAAGCCCTTTTTAGTACCTCGAAGGCTTCCTTACAATCTTCATCAAAAACATATGGAACATCTTTTTGAAGAAGATTAGTGAGGGGCCGCGACGTCTTAGAAAAATCTTTAATAAACCTCCTATAAAAACCAGCATGACCGAGGAAACTACGAATACCTTTGATGTCTCTTGGATAGGGCATCTTCTCAATTGCTTCAATTTTGGCTTTATCAACTTCAATCCCCCTTTCAGAAATTTTATGTCCAAGCACTATGCCTTCATTTACCATGAAATGACACTTCTCCCAATTGAGAACAAGATTGGTCTCCTCACATCTCTGCAAAACTTTGTTAAGATTATAGAGGCAATTGTCGAAAGAAGTTCCATTGACGGAGAAATCGTCCATGAAGACTTGAAAAAGTAGCAGGTGCATTACACAAACCAAAAGGCATACGTCTATAGTCATAAGTTCCATAAGGACAAGTAAAAGTAGTTTTTTCTTGATCTTCAAATTTAACAGCAATTTGAGAGAAACCAGAATAACCATCAAGGAAACAAAAGTGAGAATTCTTAGACAGTCTTTCAAGCATTTGATCAATAAAAGGCAAAGGATAATGATCTTTTCGAGTAGCCTTATTAAGTTTCCTATAATCAATGCACATTCTATACCCTACAACTGTTCTTTGAGGAATGAGTTCATTATTATCATTAGCAATAACAGTCATACCTCCCTTTTTGGGAACACAATGAACAGGACTAACCCATCTACTATCAGCAATAGGATAGATTATACCTGCATCGAGAAGCTTGACTATTTCATTTCTTACAACATCCTTCATCTTTGGATTCAATCTTCGTTGATGATCAACAACGGGCTTCGCATCAGGCTCAAGATTAATTGTATGTTGACAAATAGATGGAGAAATCCCTTGAAGATCATCAAGAGTATATCCCAATGCAGCTCGATGTTTCCTAAGGACCTCCAATAATCGCTCCTCCTCTTTCACTGAAAGGTTAGAATTGATAATAACAGGATATATTTTCTTCTCATCCAAATATGTATATTTGAGAGTGTCTGGGAGAGCTTTTAATTCAAAAACAGGATCTCCCTCTGGAGGTGTCTGGGTCCCCAGAGACTCCACAGGTAGATCATGCTTTAGAAAAGCCGGCTGTCTAAAGAAGACTTCATCAATTTCCTCTCTTTCCTGCATAAACATATCATTCTCGTGCTCCTCCATATATTGCTGCAAAGGATCATTAGGAGGCACGGCAATAGAAGCAATTCTTTCAATAATAAGATCCTCATTAGGTAATTCTTTATCATAACGACGTCTAGCAAATTTGGAAAAATTAAATTCATACGGCTCTCCAGCGAATTAAATAGAGACCTTTTCTTTCTTAAAATCTATAACAGCACTACAAGTATTTAAGAAAGATCTACCAAATATGGTAGGACAAAATTTATCTTTAACCGACCCCAAGACAAGGAAATCAGTTGGATATTTTACCTTACCACATAAGACTTCAACGTCTCTGACAATTCCCACCGGGTGGATGACATCTCTATTAGCCAATTTAATCTCCAAATCAATATCCTCAAGCTCACATGGCGCAATTTCGCGCATTATCTCTTGATAAAGTGTATAAGGAATAGCACTTGCACTTGCACCCATATCACATAATCCATAATAGCAATGATCACCTATCTTGACAGAGACAACAGGAGTACCAACAACTTTTGCACTTTTATCCTGTCTAACAATGTTAGTAGCAGCTTCACAAAAATAAATAGAACTTCCATCGACGTTCTCAGTTACAAGATCTTTAACCAAAGCTACTGGAGAGGCAATTTCAAGTTGTTCATCAGGTTCATAAGCTTTCCTTTCACTTTCATTAACCACACTAGCCACGATTGAGTGTTCTTTAATTTTTATAGGAAAGGGTGGTTTTTCAAAGTAAACAGCAGGTAAAACAGATTCAACTGTTTGAACAGGCACATCATCACTAGCAAGCACATCTGTTTTACAAACATCTTTAAATGGTTCATGATACTTATCCCACTTTTCTTTTGGAATATTAATATGGTCAGCAAAGGATTTACAAATATCAACAACAATTTGAGAATCGAGCCCAAACTTAGTACTAAGCATATTAAAATGTTCAGTTTCCATGAAAGATTTAATGCAGTCATACTCATAATTTATACCTGATTCTTTACCTTTGTCGATCTCCCAATCTTCCGCATTGCGATAAATACTTTCAATTAAATCCCATTTAGCATTAACTTCTTTGTTTGTAAAGGATCCAAGAGAAGAGGCATCAAGCATATCCTTATCATAGCGAGGCAGCCTCGCATAAAAATTGTTAACAATTATATCATTAGGAAGCTTATGATTGGGGCATTTAAGCATTAAAGAGTTCAACCTCCCCCAAGCTTTAGCGATGCTTTCTCCTTCATGTGGCCAAAAGTTATAAATATAATTTCTATCTTGATGAATTTCATGAAGAGGATAAAATTTAGATTAAAAGAGAGACATAAGCTCTTTCCAATCCATCAAATGAGAATTATCCAGAAGCATATACCGATCCATAGCTTTATCCTTTAGTGATATTGAGAATAATTTCCTCATGATTACCTCTTTTGACATACCTGCAATATTAAATAGCTCACACAGGTCTCTAATATAAAGCAAATGATAACCTGGATGGATGGTTCCATCCCCTGCATAACGGTTACTCATAACATGATCAATAATTCCCATGGGTATTTTAAATGGATCAATTTCAGCGAAGGACTCTTATCCACCACAGGTGTGGTGGCAGACTCACTCCCAAACAGCATATTAAGTGAAGAGTGCTCCATAACGAAGCAAAGTAACAAGCAAAAATAAAAACAACACTTACAATAAAAGAGTTCCTTACCAGTTCCACTTACCAATAGCGCTACACTCTCCGGCAACGGCGCCAGAAAAAGTCTTGATGACCCACAAGTATAGGGGATCTATCGTAGTCCTCTCAATAAGTAAGAGTGTCGAACCCAACGAGGAGCAGAAGGTGTTGACAAGTAGTTTTCAGCAAGGTTTCACTGTAATCACTAAAAGAGAAATGTTTTTGGATTTTTGATTTAAAGAACAAATGAAGAACAAGTAAATAAAAGAGTCCTACAATAATTGCAGCAAGTAGCCCAATCCTTTTAAGCTCAAAGGACAGGCCGGTTGTGTTACTTATGAAGATTAAAATGTTCTCGAGGACACATGGGAGTTTCTGCCTAGCCAGTTTCATTGCACGCCGGTGATTAACCTTCAATGTTTTGATAAAGTGCTGTGTGGGTGGACCTATGCTAATGCACCGCCCTTACTTGGACAAATACATACTTGTGATTAAACCCCTTGCAAGCATCCGCAACTACAAGAAAGTAATTAAGATAAAAACCTAACCACGGCCTTAAACTCCGAGACCCTATGCTCCCTAGTGCACTAGTTCACAAATTGGGGTTTAGGTTTCTGTCACTCCTGCAACCCTACCATAAGCAAACTAAATACACTATGCATTCCCCTATGCCCTTTGAAAGGTGAAGTATCATGTAGTTGACGTTCACACGATACCACTAGAGGAATAACACCACAACAAAAATCAAACCATTAAATATTACTCAACATTACGCAATTACTAGCAACTAGGCTTTCCCCATGTCCTCAAGAACCAAATGAACTACTCACAAGACGTCATATAGATCATGATCAGAGGTGATATGAATAAGGGTAACAATCTGATTGTAAAGACAATTCACCGATAAAACTCTCAAGCATCAACTACAAGTGGTAATCAATACCCGGGATACGATTCCAATGAACTAATAACAAAACAATGACGATTGCTACAGCGGGATGAGATGGAACGGTGACGGTGATGATGGTGCTGATGATGGAGATGATGTTGATGATTATCACGATGATGCTTGGCGTGATGGCGATGACGATGGCGGCGATTCCCCCCTCCGGGAGGGAAATTCCCCGGCAGATTTCTCCCTGCCGGAGCTCTTCTTCTCTCTGTCTGGTTTCCGCCTCGTGGAGGCGGCGGAAAAATTCCTCGTCGATGCCCCCGAGGTTTTTAGGTCAAGGGTCCATAATACGCCGAAGGTGAGCCGGAGAGGGGCCATCGTGACCAGGGGCGGGCCCCACCCGTGACTTATTTCCCGAAATATTACGCTCTGAATTTTCCTGTAATTTTTAGGGCTTCCGAAGTCAGGTGTCTTGACTGGTACTTTTCCAGCTGATTCCAGGCTCCGGCGGATGCATCTCCAATAATTGCCAAACATGCAAAATGGGATAAAATAACATAAGTATTGCATCATAATAAGAAATATATCAATGAACAAAGATAAATTATGATGTAAAATAGTGATGCAAAATGGACATATCAGGTTGCTTGGCCCCTAAGCCAAGCCGTGTCCCTCTAGGGTTCGGCCCCCCTTTCCTTGTGAGGTGCGGCCAAGCCTAGTCCAACTAGGACTTGGCCGGCTGGGCTAGGGCTTGGTGGGTGCGGCTGGCCCATTAGGGCTGCTGCACCTACCCTTAGTCCATGTGGGCCTCCATACAATATGGACCTCACTTCTAGACTCTTCTAGAACATTCCGGAACCTTCCGGTACCCCTCTGGAATCCTCGTGATGTCTGTGATCCCATCAGAGACTCTGAATCACCATTCGTTCATTTCATCATTTATCTCATCGCAAACCCTAATTACATCGGAGCGTTAAGTGTTTGACCCTACGGGTTCGGGAATGCATAGACATGATCATATCAATAATTAATAGCGGGACCGGGATGCCCATATTAATTCCTATACACTTAGCAAAACTCTTTCTTGATTGAACCACGATGTCAGAGATTCAATTAATATCATATACAATTCCCTTTGTCTCACGATATTTTACTTGCCCGAGATTTAATCATTGACATCCCCATGTCTAGTTTAATCTCGTTACCGGCAAGTTCTCTTTACTCGTCCATAACATAGGATCTCCGTGATTACAACCTAACCACATGTCTGTAGACTTTATGATGCTATATTATCGAGAAGGCCTGGAGATATCTTCTCCGTCACATGGAGGGACAAATCCCACTCTTGATTCATATCACCCAACAACCTACCGTCGGAGATACCTGAAAGCCACCTTTATAATCACCCAGTTACGAAGTGACGTTTGATGTCCACAAAGTATTCCTCCGGTAGACGGGAGTGATATAATCTCATTGTCTAAGGAAACTATACTTGGCATATACTAAAGTGTTGACAATGAAACTTTTGTGACACGGTCAATTGAACCTCTTTATTATTTGGGTCATGTCCATCAAGTCATTCTCCCAATGACGTGACTCCGTTATCAAGTGACTATAACCAGTCCATAGTTAGGAAACTCTAACTATCTCTTGATCAACGAACTAGTCCTGTAGAGGCTTACTAGGGACTCCTGGTGCTTATATTCCACACATGTATTATGTTTCCATTTAATACAATTATAGCATGGATAATAAACTATTATCATAAACATGAATATGCCAATAAACCATTTTATTATTGCCTCAAGGGCATATTCCCAACAGTCCCCCACTTGCACTAGAGTTAATAATCTAGTTTACATTTCTCTCGATCCAACACTCATGGTGTCTAACACTCATGAAGTCTCTGTGCTGATCATGTTTGCTCATGGAAGAGGTTCTGTCCATGTTCTGTACTATGCAGTCTTTTATGTCCTTTGCAAAATTGTAACTGTCACCTAATTTGACATTACTTTATCATCACATGATAAACTTCCTATCATCCCATGATATAACTCATCATCATATGATGAATATAATATTTTTAGTTACAGAGTGAAACATTTGTTCCCTTTATGCCTACATGACGTATGATCAGTCAAAAGAACTTTCACATAGCATGTGCATCCGGAACTCACTCAATCTTGAAACAAAATTTCTCAAACCAAAATATTATATCTTTTAATCCTTGAATTAATCATATACTCCTATATGTTGTAGACTCAACAAATCGACAGTGCAATCCAAGTCACTTCGATATCTTCGATCATGCTTTCGCTGTGTTACTCTGATATTATGAGATCGCAATCTAGTTTGGTTTTATGACTTCAACCAAGTCTACCACACTTCTAGATTCAATTTATCGCATCTTCATGTTGAAATGACTCCTCATTCCTAACACGTTCTTCTAACCAAGAACTTGGGTCATATTTTATCAGATACAAAAATATTGTTCTTATATGTTTAGACCTATGAACAATTCATAGCTAACATATTGAATTGTGAAACCACTTTGGCTCCCACTCAAAATTATGTTATCTCTATATTTGATCATGATTAACTAGCTCCCACTTAAACATATGTCACCACATATTTTGATTATGGAAAATAGTTTCTGCTCTAACTTAACATATGTCACCACATATTTTAATTAGATCCCACTCAGTCCTTTATGCACTTTCTCGATATTTTGGACACATCCAAAATTCTTAATTAACCTTTAAAATTCAAGAACTCATATACGAAACGCTAGTACTTTGCTAGCTTTTAAGTTTTATTTATTCTACTAAACTCCTTTTGAGGAATAAATATGTGAAACATCACTTTCACAAAATCAAGCAACAATTACTTTGTGATTTAAACTTAATATAGGATGACTCTTAGTCACTTTCGTATTTAAGGCTTCTATTTCTTCTTTGTAGTTTCGTAGGTATGTCTTTTTTCTCAAACATGATAGATAATTCATGAATATTATTTTGTAACCTAACAAAAATTTAATATTCCTAAATCCTACTTTTCTTTAGACAAGCTAAACCGTAAATCAATGATCACCATCATTAATTCCTTCATGTGTCAAGTTTTAACCAACATAGCACTTTACATATGTGCCACTTGATACATAAACAATCAAGGTTTTAGCTTTTCAATTTATTCCACCATTTCTCTTATCAATGAAACCTTTTCACGATAAACCAACAAATTGATTTGCCCCTTTTAGTCTCATATTGTGCAATCACATTCATAGTCACACTTATGAATATACTACAACATTATTCGCAATAGTCTCTAATTATCTCATAATTAATGAAACCACCTTTTCTCATAACTCATATGAAAATATATGCGAATCATTAAATAGATCCTTATTTCTAAACAGAGAGTTATCAAATAAATCTAAATGATTTAAATAAACCCTTATCTTTGAATCCCTTCTCTATGACCACATAATATCAAATATAATGTGACTATAATACTTAGGGCGCATCAAAAACACTTTTGGATGAATCCTAAATATTACAATTTGTGAAAACACTTTGTCACAAGTCTGTATACTAAACAATAACTCAAATTTTTCGTCTCTTTTGATAAAATCGAAAAGACTCAACTATCTTGTTAACTCAATATCCTTAACTTCTAAAATTTATATGGTTTCATCATAACTCGAATAAATACATCTATTTACTCATTCATGAGGAAGCACATAAAATAATGATGTCTCTTATTCACTGAAAAAATACAACCAACTTGTGTTTATTTTTCAGCTGTTCGTGGCATTTTTAGAAAATGACATTTTAATCACACTACTTAGTGATGCGCATCAAAATGCTCTTCAACACTATAGCATAACTAAAACAAATCTCATCATCAAGTTTTGGATATTTTAGTATGCATCACAATTTTGCAAATGTTTAACTAATCATCGTTTAAATCAAACAAAGGACAATAATCTCATAATCAAAACGTGATCACCAAAAAGGATTACTCATGAAAATAGAACAACCATTTGTCTTTAACATGAATGACCGTCTCATAAACCGAGACACACTAATTTAAGATCACACTTAATTCGATTACAAAACGTATTCAAATCCTCTAATTAAAATGATAAATGTAGAAGTAGAACGTCACTAGCATCAACTCCTTGATTGCCATCTTTCTGCGAAAATCCACTCAGTCCCTCCATGCACTTCTCAAACGGCAGGCCCTGTTTTCACAAAAAAGCACAAGTATCAAATACTTAGCTCACCACAAGTGTAAATGGGGCATTAAACATTTATAACTTGTATATCAAAACATACCTTCTGCATTGACTACTTCTCCTGCTATGGGTTCTACTTTGACATGACGCAGCCGAGACACAAACTCACAGAAGGTGATAGAATCTCCTTTCATGACATAGTCTCTGACATAATTCTTGAATCTGGGAGGAAGCGAGCGCAACACCCCATCTATCGCCAATTTGTCAGTCATCTTGTAGTTCCAAACATCCACCAGAGTATAATACAGCCTATGCATCTTCCTCAGGTGTTGTTCCAAGCAAGTGTTTTCTTCCATCTTAGTTGAAAGAAATTCATCCAGAACCTCGAACCTTGCAACTCTAACTTGCGCTATGAACCTACTCTTAAGCTCATTGACAATCTCCATTGCGCTCAAGTTCTCAAATTGGTTGCCAAGGTCAATGTTCATGAAGGTGCGCACCAACCACTGGACTTTCAAGTAGATGGTCTGTTGCTCGTACCATTCCATGTACCCTTCATAGTCTGCAGTAACATCTGGGCATTCTTCTAAAGGTTCATCTATCACGCAGAGCTCATGATTTTCATAAAGGTTTTCTCTCAGACGCATGTACCAAGTAGCAAAGTTCAACCCATCCATACGCAGCTCCTCAGAGAGGAACATCTTTCCGTAGTCACCCATGATCTACAAGGATTTTTGCAAAGACATCTTCTTAGGACATTTGTTTATGATAATTTTAGTTCATATTAATCAAATTAGTACATGAACTCCCACTAAACTTAACATCTCTCTGGTTGTTTAGTGAAACACGGTCCAAATCCACTACACCACAACCGATCATCACGTGAGGTGATGTAGCTTTAATGGTGAACAACTCAGTGTTGATCATATCATTTATATAACTCGTGTTTAACCTTTCGGTTCCGTGTTCCCGAGGCCATGTCTGTACATGCTAGGCTCGTCAAGATAATCGTAGTATTTTTGCATGTGTAAAACTGGCTTACACCCGTTGTATGTGGACGTAGAATCTATCACACCCGATCATCACGTGGTGCTTCAAAACGACGAACTTTTGCAATGGCGCATACTAAGGGAGAACACCTTATTATCTTGATATTAACGTGAGAGATCACCTTATCATGCTACCGTCGCGATCACATCTAAGCAAGCAATAAGGTGCATAAAGGATTAACATCACATGCAATTCAAAAATTGTGATATGATATGGCCTTTCTTCTTGTGCCTTTGATCTCCATCTCCAAAGCACCGACATGATCTCCATCATCAAAACACCGGCATGATCTCCATCATTGTGGCGCCACCATCATGGTTGTGTCCACCAACTATTGCAACTACGACTATTGCTACTCTTAGCGATAAAGTAAAGCAATTACATGGTGAATCAATGACACGCAGGTCACATAAAATAATAGACAACCATATGGCTCCTGCCGGTTGCCGTACTCATCGACATGCAAGTCGTGAAAGATTACAGACATGATCATTGCATACATTATCACAAATCACACATTTGGCCATACCACATCACAAACCGTGCAAAACAAGTTAGACGTCCTCTACTTTGTTTATGCAATTTTTACGTGGCTTGGGTCAACGAGATAGAACCGTTCTAATCTACGCAAAACCACAACGGTGATATAATAGTTGCTTATTTACTCATCCTTGTTAAAGGCCTTCCGTTGAAAATTGCATCTCACTATAGCAAGAGAAACAGACACCCGCCAGCCACTTATGCAATACAAGTTGCATGTCAGTCGTGGAACCGGTCTCTCGTACGCGGACGAGTAAGGTTGGTCCGGGCCGCTTCAATCTCACCATGCCGTCAAGATGCAAAGTGCACGTGAGAAGGTAGCAACATAAAATATCAACGCCCACAATTCCTTGTGTTCTAATCGCACCAACATCTACGAATAGATCTAGGCTCTGATACCACTGAAGGGGTCGTTGCATAGAAAACAAAAATTTTCCTACGAAACAAGCGGAAGAAACCCCACGATCTAGATCTATTAGACGAAGGTAGCGAAGGTGAGATCCAATCTCTTACCCTTGAAGATCGAACAAACGCGTTTTGTCGGTGCAGGGGTTGGCTAGTCGATCCCCGCAACTAGACTCGTCTAGTCGCAAGGAGATGTATTATCCTCGAGATCCAATCCGCGGGCAGCACCTCCGCGGTATCCACACGTACAGCTCGATGTAGTTGTCCACTCCTTGATCCCGCAAGCGAGGTAGACGAGGTAGATGGATCTCAGCAGCACGACGGTTGTGTTGGTGATGATGACGATCTCCACGAGCAGGGCTTCACCAAGCCAAGCAAGAGGAGAGGGAGAGGAGGAGAGAGGCGGCGCAGCCCCTAGGGCTAGAGGGTGCAGCGGCTCAAGGTGGAGGTGGTGGTGGTGGCGCAGCCCTCCAAGGAGAGGGGTGCGGCTAGGGTTAGGGATTAGGTGTGTGACGCACCCCCCCCCCCCCTTGCCCCATATATAGGTGGAGAGGCAAGCCCTAGGGCCGGCCGGCTGGGGTTGCTTGGCCCCTAAGCCAAGCCGTGTCCCTCTAGGGTTCGCCCCCCCCCCCCCTTTCCTTGTGGGGTGCGGCCAAGCCTAGTCCAACTAGGACTTGGCCGGCTGGGCTAGGGCTTGGTGCGGCTGGCCCATTAGGGCTGCTGCACCTCCCCTTAGTCCATGTGGGCCTCCATACAATATGGACCTCACTTCTAGACTCTTCTAGAACATTCCGGAGCCTTCCAGTACCCTACTTAAATATTCCGGAACTTTTCCGATACCTCCGGAAACCACTTTCCTTATATTAATCTTATTCTCCGGACTCCAACAGAACTCCTCGTGATGTATGTGATCCCATCAGAGACTCCGAATCACCATTCGTTCATTTCATCATTTATCTCATCGCAAACCCTAATTACATTGGAGCGTTAAGTGTGTGACCCTACGGGTTCGGGAATGCATAGACATGATCATATCAATAATTAATAGCGGGACCGGGATGCCCGTATTAATTCCTATCCACTCAGCGAAACTCTTTCTTGATTGAACCACGATGCCGAAGATTCAATTAATCTCATATACGATTCCCTTTGTCTCACGATATTTTACTTGCCCGAGATTTAACCGTTGACATCCCCATGTCTAGTTTAATCTCGTTACCGGCAAGTTTTCTTTACTCGTCCATAACATAGGATCTCCGTGATTACAACCTAATCACATGTCTGCAGACTTTATGATGCTATATTATCGAGAAGGCCTGAAGATATCTTCTCCGTCACATGGAGGGACAAATCCCACTCTTGATTCATATCACCCAACAACCTACCGTCGGAGATACCTGAAAGCCACCTTTATAATCACCCAGTTACGAAGTGACGTTTGATGTCCACAAAGTATTCCTCCGGTAGACGGGAGTGATATAATCTCATGGTCTAAGGAAACTATACTTGGCATATACTTAAGTGTTGACAATGAAACTTTTGTGACACGATCAATTGCAACTCTTTATTATTTGGGTCATGTCCATCAAGTCATTCTCCCAATGACGTGACTCCGTTATCAAGTGACTATAACAAGTCCATAGTTAGGAAACTCTAACTATCTCTTGATCAACGAACTAGTCCTGTAGAGGCTTACTAGGGACTCCTGGTGCTTATATTCCACACATGTATTATGTTTCCATTTAATACAATTATAGCATGGATAATAAACTATTATCATAAACATAAATATGCCAATAAACCATTTTATTATTGTCTATAGGGCATATTCCCAACAGTCTCCCACTTGCACTAGAGTTAATAATCTAGTTTACATTTCTCTCGATCCAACACTCATGGTGTCTAACACTCATGAAGTCTCTGTGCTGATCATGTTTGCTCATGGAAGAGGTTCTGTCCGTGTTCTGTACTATACAGTCTTTTATGTCCTTTGCAAAATTGTAACTGTCACCTAATTTGACATTACTTTATCATCACATGATAAACTTCCTATCATCCCATGATATAACTCATCATCATATGATGAATATAATATTTTTAGTTACAGAGTGAAACATTTGTTCCCTTTATGCCTACATGACGTATGATCAGTCAAAAGAACTTTCACATAGCATGTGCCTCCGGAACTCACTCAATATTGAAACAAAATTTCTCAAACCAAATATTATATCTTTTAATCCTTGAATTAATCATATACTCCTATATTTTGTAGACTCAACAAATCGAAAGTGCAATCCAAGTCACTTCGATATCTTCGATCATGCTTTCGCTGTGCTACTCTGATATTATGAGATCGCAATCTAGTTTGGTTTTATGACTTCAACCAAGTCTACCACACTTCTAGATTCAATTTATCTCATCTTCATGTTGAAATGACTCCTCATTCCTAACACGTTCTTCTAACCAAGAACTTGGGTCATATTTTATCAAATACAAAAATATGGTTCTTATATGTTTAGACCTATGAACAATTCATAGCTAACATATCTTCAACCACTGTTTTGTACTGAGTCATCCACTCAATGTTTACTTAATTCTCACAAGCAAATGAACATTTCTTTTCTTGTTCTATTTTGAACTCCTTCAAAAATTCTTACTTAAGTTAAACATCTTGATACAATGCTTATATATATCTCCACAGATGTTTGACGTTCAAACAAAAACTAACTTCATAAGTTATATGCTGGTTCATGACTCATTTACAACATTTATAAAATCAACAACGAGGTGAATGTTTAAGATCTCTGGCGCTTGACCTTCAACAGACATGGACCTGCACACACTCAACCAAAATACTTTGCCCCCAACGGCGGAAAGGTTGTCAATCTTTCCGGTCTCGTAGAAAACAAAGCGGTTAATTGTATGATGAAATAGATAAAATATGAAAAGTGACCAGAGGAGTAATGATGATTAAAAGCAAGTAAATGAGATTCTAAATAATGTAAAAAGATATACCGGGGGCCATGGGTTCACTAGTGGAGTCTCTCAAGTAAATAAAATATGCATGTGATGGGTGAACGAATTACAGCTAGGCAATTGACAAGATCATGACACAAACCCAATTTAGCTATGACAAAAAGGACATGATAATAGTTATGGAGGCATCACGACAAGGAACAAAGACCGTTCAGTCCAACTGCGTCTTTGTCTAAAAAGTCCACCGTGGGATCGCTATCCAGCCTGTCACCCAACGGTATTAAGTTGCAAGCAACAGACAATTGCATTAAGTAAAGTGCATGAAGTAAGCAATACTAATATCAAAATAGACATTAACACCGTTGTTTTACCGTTAGTATCAACAGCACACCCTCGCCCTTAGACGTTTCTGTCACTCGTGCCCAGGCAAAAAGGGGGCATGAACCCACTATCTAGCATAAATACCCTCTCTTGGAGATACACACAATCACTTGGCCAAAGTAACTACGCACATCGGAGAGCATGCAAGAACATAAATTACTCATAAAAGAATCATCCACAATCTGAACATAACTTCATAATCCATCGGATCCCAGCAAACACATCACATAGCATTACAATAATCAATCTTGATCATGTTAGGCAGCTCACAAGATCATAAGACATGAAGCACAAGAAAGAGAGACTACCAACTAGCTACTGCCATGGACCCGTAGTCCAAGGTGAGACTACTCACAAATCATCCCGGAGGAAGGCATGACGATGAAGAGCCCTCCGGGATCGATCTCCCCTCCGGCAGAGTGCCGGGATCAGCTTCAGATTGGACCCCGAACTAGGGTTTTCAGTGACGGCGCGTCGGGGTCGAGTTTCTGGAAAATAATCGCCGCCCTGACGTTTTTAGGTTAAAAGGGATTTTATAGGCATCGGAGGGGGCCGAGGGGACGCCCCAGGAGCAGGGGTGGGTCCCACCCGCGGGTCCTAGGGGGGCCGCGGCAGCAAGCCGCCCCTGCCCTGTGGGTGGCCCCCCAGGCTGCCCTTTGGTCCACAGGTGTCTTCCGTCGCATAAAAAATCTCCGTAAATTTTCGTCCAATTCCGAAAATATTTCTAGAAGTAAATTTTCTGAAATACAAAAACAGCAAAAACAGGGAACTAGCACTGGGCATCTTGTCAATAGGTTAGTCCGACAAAATGCATAAAAATGATATAAATGACAGTAAAAACATGTGACAATATCACAAAACTAGCATGGATCACTCAAAAATTATAGATACGTTTGAGACGTATCAGCATCCCCAAGCTTAACTCCTACTCGTCCTCGAGTAGGTAAGTGATAACAAATAATTTTTTATGAGAAATGCGACCAACACAATTTTGATCAAGATAGTGATGCAAATCAAAGGATGCAAATGAAGAGATACAAAACAATTGTCTATAATTGATAGCAAGAAAGCAATTAATAAACAAGTTGAATCATCCAAGCAAAACCTTTCATAAATAGTATGTCAAAGACATGAAAACAATGTGATCAACATATTTGACTAATTCACAAGGATAATAATTCCATGACAAAAGTGTTTGAGAATCAACACAAAGGAAGATGTAAGCATTAGCAAAGAGCTTCAACTTCCAACGGCTTATCTTATAGATAAAGTCAATATAAAGATTCATATTTAATCTTGATAATGTAATATGCTCAATGATACCTAGGGTCAATGCTAGATGTTTGCTTTTTGTGGAGATAGAAGGAAAAAGGGAAAACTGACTCAACATTAAAAATAAAAGAAAGGCCCTTCGCAGAGGGAAGCAGGGATTAGTCATGTGCTAGAGCTTTTTGGTTTTTAAAACAGAAGTAAAATGATTTTGAGGTATGCATGCTTTCATCAACGACTTCACAATAGAGAAACTATCTAGTCCCTCATGACAAGCAAGGTTTTTAGACTTGTGAGAGCAGCTGGTTCTTAGAAGAGCGAGTACGCTCTTCTTTCTCCTTGGTTTCACCACTGTCCAATGTTTGGGCTGATTTCTCAGATTTGCATTGCGCGGAGGAGAATTGTGAGTTATATTTATAGTTTTTCTTAATCTGCTCTCGGGTTGATTCAAGTGAAGACGTGATCCATCAACACTGGGTGAAAGGGGGGAAATGACCTCGCTTGTCACAAGTTATATCTAGCTCTCTACTGCTCCCTCATGAGCTTAAAAACAGAGGCACAAAGAAGAAGTATTTTGAATTTTTAAAGTTAGCACATGACAAATTTATTTGGAATGGTAGGAAATACCATGCATAGGTAGATATGGTGGACTCAGCTGGCAAGAAAGTTTGGCTTTGTGGATTGGATGCACGAGTGAACCATACACTCAGTACGAATTTTTAGGCTTAGCAAAAAAGGTATTTGAAGCAAACATCTAACAATAACCGGTAACAGAAGAACATAAGACATTTACCGGTCATAACCATAAAACTGTAAAAAACCACACAATTTCAAGCTTTCAACCATATTTCTTTACTAATCAATTCCACTCAAATAACCAGCAAGTTTAAGCATTCAACTTAACATCTCAAAACAATTGAGAAGCATCAAGTATCCACACCATGATCTACAAAACTATGGAGGCTTTTCATTTTATTCTATCATCACACAAACAGCATTTTGTCGCATTGACAATTCAAGCAATTTTTCAACAACAACTCTCCAAAAAGTATAAGTGAAGAACAAGAGAGTTTAACTTAACAACTAGCAGCTCTAAACAAGATAAAAGCTAAAAGCGAGAGCTTACTAGAAAACAGACTGTAGCTAAGAATACTCAAAAAGATATAAGCGAAGCAAAGGAGTATTCAAACGAAAAAGCGGAGCGTGTCTCTCTCCCACACAAATAAAGCTAGGATCCAACAAACAAATAAAACTGAAAGTAAAAAGATGCTCCAAGCATAGCACATAATATGTAAAGTGATAAAAACGAAGTTCAACGAAGATGACCTTACGATAGTCGATGAAGATGAGGGGATGCCTTGGGCATCCCCAAGCTTTGACTCTTGATAGTTCTTCATATTCAGAGGGGGTGCCATGGGGGCATTATAACAGCCCCAGATTAGTACCGTAAAATATGAGCCAAATTTTCACTTTTGCTTTGCATTGCATCATGGCATCCATTTAAATTGCTACTTAAAATAAAGCTACCCTTGGAAATTAAAACAAAGGAAGCAAAACCCTTCCTCAAATTTCCAAACTAAATGCATAGCCCAAAATGGCCAAACCAAATGCAAAGCTCAAGTTGGCAAAATACATTATTCTTGAATTTCCAATTTGTCCCGGAAGTTCCAAGAATATACTTTATAAGTAATTGTCAAAGGCAATTTCTTGTCAAACAAAGAAATAAAATAGAGAATTCAATTTGGTTCAATTCAATTTATATTTTGACACCAAGTTAAACTTTCCAAAAATTAAAAATAAAATTATGGGGAGCTTCATTAATATAATATGAGCCTCCATAAATATTTTCATAATTTATTGAATTGCCAAAGTGCTTCAAATAAATGTATTTTGCAATTTATCAAAAATGGCCATATTGCAACAATACAAATAATGGTGAATCTAAACATTTTATTTGAAGCCCAAACTTTTTGTGGAGCTTCCTTAAGTTATGAGAAACATATGTGAATTTTTGTAGATTTTTCTTCAATGCCTTAGTGCCTCTTTTAAAATCCCTAAAGTGCCCTGGACCTATTTGCAATTAAGATTCCTGGAGCCAGGGGTTTCCGCAATTTCTCTTCTTCTCCTTCTTCCTGTAGCCACAGCACGCACGGCATGGCGTCAGTTCCGCGGTGCCGCCGTGGCCGAGCTACCCCGCGAGCTGCCGTGCCCCCCTGGAGATTGAGCACGCCACGACGACCTGGACGTCCCTCACTCGCCATGCTCCTCACCTGCTCCCCCCCCCCCCCCCCCGTCCCTCTCCTCTCTCCCTCTCGTACTCCCTCTCGAGCTCCTCCCGTGCCGACGGTTGCCGAGCTCGTCGCCGGCGTCTAGGACCACCCCCGCGCAAATCGAAGCTGACGGGGAGCTCCAGCGTGCCCTCCTCTACCTCCCCGGCCAAGGAATCGAGGCGGGAGGCCGGGATTCGTCGACAACGTCCGGTTCCCCTTCGCCTCCGTCCGCCGTCGCCGAGCACCTTTGCGTCGCCGTTCGTCCTCCCCCGTCTCGCCATCCACGCCACCGAGCTGCGGGTGAGCTCCTCGACCGTTCGGTCACCTCCTCCCCTCCCCTCTCTCTCTCCGGCGTCGCCTTCGCGCGCCGCCGTGCCGCGGTCACCGCTGTGGCTCACGCCGGTCGTGGCATTTGACCAGCACGCGCGCGTGCCCTGCGTGCCCAGCCTCGCCCCCGGCCTGGGCCGGCCCAAAGGCCGGCTGGCTCGGGAGGGTGCCCGGCCTGGCACCCAGCCTGGGCTGGCCAAAGGCTGGCCCGTTCGGGTCACCCCCCGACCTTGAGCCCGGCCTGGCCGGCTCGGAGGCTGGCCTGCCAGGGAATTTGTTTCCCTTTTTAATTTTTGAAACAGTTTTAAATAATTAATAACAATATGAATATTGGTTCAAATTTGACAAACCAAATTTCAAAATGTTCAGAAAAATAAACTCTACAAGATAGAATAATTGTTTTTGTCCTTTGAAGTTATATTCTTGTTGTTTAATTATGATTTCCTAAATTGGCATAAATAATACCTAATTTGGGACAAATCATAACTCGATAAATATCGATCCAAAAATTATGAATAAAATATCAAAGTGATCAACATGTCAAATGCTATCAAACCATGTACTTATCACATCATGATCACAAATTCTTATTTGATGTTATTCATAATTTGATTAAGTGAATTAAATTCAAGCATTTAATTAATCTGCTATTTATTCATCGGTACTCCGAAAATTACAAATGAGGTACCAAATTGATCGGAAGAACAAACCCTACCCATTTCATGTCATGTTCATGCATATTGAGCCACTCCTCTAATAATTTAATAATTTATGAAGAAGGTGGTCACTAAGCAAAATATGGGGTTGTTTCCAAATAATTGCTCTAATTATTTGGAACTCCATTTAATTTGTTAGATAAATTAAATGTTGAAATCTTTGCATCAATTTGACATGTCATCATGTGATTGAGCATTGCACCTTGTGTTCTTGTGATTTATTTGTTCTTTGTATTGTATTTTGGGTACCGATAGATTCCGGAGTTGAGGTCACCCCGACCTATCACGACGAGCAGTACTACACGCCCGGGCAGCAAGGCAAGAGATAACCTAACCTTCTTGGCATACTAGCATCCTATGATTTTATAAAATTATTTTATCCACCATAATATTGCATGCGATTCAAATGTAATCTTTGATCAAGACATAGAGTATCCTATGAATGCATGTTTTCCCCGAGCCAATCACATGTATCCTTACCTATGAACCTTAGTGTTGATGTGTTGGCCGGAGACAAGAATATAATTGTTGTATTTATATGCTTAGCCATGCTTAGTCAAATGCTAGTAATGTCCGTTGTTTAATTCCATAATTGTTGATGTTGATGGAATGATTCGGACATGGTGGATATGTGGGGTGCTTAATTAAAATGCTAAGACGGCTTGGGTGAGTTGCCATCGGGGATGGTGTTTTGCCTCACTCTTGCCCCTAGGTGCGAGTTCTTTACCTCTTGAACCAAGACGAGCGTGCTGCCATTGGTGGGTGTATGGGCGCCTTACTAACCGAATAACTTGTGCGGGCGTATCCAAGGGTCCTCTAGTTCGGTTTTCCATTTGCGTGTGAGTGGAAAGATGATGTTGATGAGGATTTGTGTTTAGGACGTGGCGATGGGGCAGGGGCTGAAATAGGCTGGGTAAACTTTCCCTGTGGCCACAGATGCCTCTTGGATAGTCTCACGCGAGGTAAAGGTTTAACCGCGCCTGCTCGCCGGCCTTCCCCGGAAGAGGGCCAATAAGGTGAGCCAGACGGTACCAATGGGTAAATTAGTACACCCCTGCAGGGTTTAATCTTTTCAAAAAGCCGTGTCCGCGGTTATGGACAACTTGGGAATAGATGATAAGACCATAGAGAACCTTAACCTAATTGATATGGCAGCTAAAGGTTGCATAATCAACGTGTGATAAAGGTTCATTTCCTCGAGGGTGATTCGAGGGAGTGCCTTGGTGGAGATGAGTGGGTTTGGCTACAAGTAGGTTCGATGAGAATCGAAGATGAGAAGTTTACCCTCTTACCCCTTTTATGAAAAATTTCTGAGTAGACGGTGCCTTGTGTCACTTATGACTTGTTTATGAAAATTAGCTTTATGCAAAGGAAATACATATATAGCTTTAGAGCCTCCGTCAGCATTGGGCCTATATCGCCCTACTAAACTTGCGAGTTCATCGTACTCAGTCTCTCTTTGCTGCCTCTATGATTTTGTATTTCAGAGGAGGACGACACCGAGCAGCTAGGTGGGTTCTTCGTGGACATCGACTAGTAGTCCGGGGTTCCCAGGTGGCAGCTTGGGACCGTGGAGCAAGCTGGCTGGGTTTATTTATGTGTAGGCCTCTTAGGCCCTATATTTGGATCTTGTTGTAGTAGACAACACTACTTCGCTTTCGCTTGATGAATTGATGGTCTGTGACCTTTTGATTTGTAATATTTGTATCTTTCTCATATATGAGTTGCTATATGATTTTTGTGTCGTAGAGTCTGCAATGTGCCAGTTTGTTCCACAAGTCTCGGTCTCTTTACTATACGTGAAAGCGATGTCTGAGCTTATGGCATGATCGAGGTGTTGTGTGCCGATGATCCATTCCGAGCACACCTGCCAATGAGTTTTGGCCTGGAATTGGTAAACCTAGTAACCCTCGATTGTGTAGCATGATAGGTTACACAACGTTTCACTGTATAGTTCTGGGGTCGGGGCGCTACAGGCATCCCCAAGCTTGAGCTCTGATCCATCCTCGATTTCTTCATATTCCTCTCCTTTGGAACTTAAAAACTCCCTTCACACAAAACTTCTCATAATTTGATTATAGGGTTAGTGCTCATAAATTAAAATGCACATATGTTCAACTCATGACAAATTGAAAACCAACTTCATTAGACATTAGCTATTGTTTACTAAGCCTCAATGTGGCACTCTACCCCTAGAGTATCACATATGACGATGGTAAAGAGACAAATGCAAAATAAAAGCAGAATCTGTCAAAATCTGAACAGTCTGTAAAGATCGAATTTTTCGAGGCACTTCTGCAGCTCAAATCAAAAAACTTAAAACTAACGAAAGATAGATAAAAGAATCAGACGTTCTTTCAAAAATTGTCAGAAAAATATAAAATTCTGGCGATTTTAGGATTTTCGTGCAACAGGCGCACAGAATCTGTTTTTGGACAGCAACACAATACCTCGCACCTTCAATGCATTAGAGGCTAAACTTGACACAATGAAGTTGCTATAAAGGTAATAACTTCATGACTCAAGAAAATAAAAAAAAAACTTAAAATAAAAGATGGGTTACCTCCCAACAAGCGCTTTTCTTTAACGCCTTTTAGCTAGGCGCAATGCCAAATATCAAGTTTTTTCGGGATCAAAGGCATTATTATCTTTCAAGCAAATACTAGAAAATTTATCATAGATGCATTAGATATTACCAATATAGGGCTGAGAATCACCCTTCTCCTTTCTCTTTGGTTGACTGCTCTCATCAAATAGGTTTTGGGGAGCAATCCAACCAAAATTGTCTTCCAATGCATCGGCCATCCCTAGGAGCTTAAATGGTACAGAAATTTCAACCTTCTCCTTTACCTCCGTGTTTCGAGTGTACTTCCTTAGATTTTCATCCCTAACATCCAAAGAATAGTGAATATTAGGATATGAACCAAGAGCACCATAACGAGCAAATATTTTCCTAGCTTCTTTAACTATATCCTCAAATTCATGGAGAAGAGTTTCTAATACAAAATCTTTTTCCTCTCCTCTCTCCATGATATCAAGCTTAAGAAACATTTGATGTAGTATAGGATTTCAATTAACAAACCTCTTCTCTAGACGAGCTACCAAACAAGATATGGCGGAATCATAACTATCAGTTAGCTCAACTATTGATCTTTTATCATGAGTATAGATTTTGCTAACGAAAGTAAGGAATTCTTCAATATTATCTTTTCCAACAACATCCCCACTTCCTACCTTAACATCTTTCATACCAAAACTAGAAGGAAACATAGCTAATAGATAAAAGATAAACAAAACTGAAATAAAGATTACACTAATTTTTTTGGGTTTTAAAATTTTGAAACAGGAAAATAAACTAAACGAGATATAAAGCAAGCAAGACAAAAACAAAGTAAAGAGATTGAGAGTATGAGACTCCCCTTGCTGTAGCTCCAAAGTCCCCAACAACGGCGCCAGAAAACTGCTTGATGGTAGATATTGATAATTTGGGTGGTGCCCCAAGCGAAGGCGGAATTGTAGCTAGTAGCAGTTTTCCCTCGTTTAACGAACCGAGGTTTATCGAACCAGTAGGACTTTGAAATCAACAACGAGGTGAATGTTGAAGATCTCTGGCACTTGACCTTCAACAGACGTGGACCTGCACACACTCAACCAAAATACTTTGCCCCCAACGGCGGAAAGGTTGTCAATCTTTCCGGTCTCACAGAAAACAAAGCGGTTAATTGTATGATGAAATAGATAAAATATGAAAAGTGACCAGAGGAGTAATGATGATTAAAAGCAAGTAAATGAGGTTGTAAACAATGTAAAAAGATGGACCGGGGGCCATGGGTTCACTAGTGGAGTCTCTCAAGTAAATAAAATATGCATGTGATGGGTGAACGAATTACAGCTAGGCAATTGACAAGATCATGACACAAACCCAATTTAGCTATGAAAAAAAGGACATGATAATATTTATGGAGGCATCATGACAAGGAACAAAGACCGTTGAGTCCAACTGCGTCTTTGTCTAAAAAGTCCACCGTGAGATCGCTATCCAACCTGTCACCCAACGGTATTAAGTTGCAAGCAACAGACAATTGCATTAAGTAAAGTGCATGAAGTAAGAAATACTAATATCAAAATAGACATTAACACCGTTGTTTTACCCTTAGTAGCAACAGCACACCCTCGCCCTTAGACGTTTCTGTCACTCGTGCCCAGGAAAAAAGGGGGCATGAACCCACTATCTATCATAAATACCCTCTCTTGGAGATACACACAATCACTTGGCCAAAGTAACTACGCACATCGGAGAGCATGCAAGAACATAAATTACTCATAAAAGAATCATGCACAATCTGAACATAACTTCATAATCCATCGGATCCCAGCAAACACATCACATAGCATTACAATAATCGATCTTGATCATGTTAGGCAGCTCACAAGATCATAAGACATGAAGCACAAGAAAGAGAGACTACCAACTAGCTACTGCCATGGACCCGTAGTCCAAGGTGAGACTACTCACAAATCATCCCGGAGGAAGGCATGACGATGAAGAGCCCTCCGGGATCGATCTCCCCTCCGACAAAGTGCCGGGATCAGCTTCAGATTGGACCCCGAACTAGGGTTTTCGGTGACGGCGCGTCGGGGTCGAGTTTCTAGAAAATAATCGCCGCCCTGACGTTTTTAGGTTAAAAGGGATTTTATAGGCGTCGGAGGGGGCCGAGGGGACGCCCCAGGAGCAGGGGCGGGTCCCACCCACGGGTCCTAGGGGGTCGCGGCAGCAGGCCGCCCCTGACCTGTGGGTGGCCCCCCAGGCTGCCCTTTGGTCCACAGGTGTCTTCCGTCGCATAAAAAATCTCCGTAAATTTTCGTCCAATTCCGAGAATATTTTCAGAAGTAAATTTTCTGAAATACAAAAACAGCAAAAACAGAGAACTGGCACTGGGCATCTTGTCAATAGGTTAGTCCGACAAAATGCATAAAATGATATAAATGACAGTAAAAACATGTGACAATATCACAAAACTAGCATGAATCACTCAAAAATTATAGATACGTGTGAGACGTATCAATGGGCCGGATGAATTTAGATGGACCCTGAATGAGAACGGTCGCTTCTCAGTGGATTCCATGTATAGAGCCCTAATCCAATATGATGTGCCAGTGGAGAAATTTGAGAAACTTTGGAAGATGAAAATACCTCTAAAAATTAAGATTTTTTCGTGGTATGCTCGTCGTGGAGTTATTCTCACTAAGGACAACCTTGCCAAGCGTAATTGGAACGGAAGTAAGAAGTGTGTTTTCTGTCTACACGATGAGACGATAAAACACCTTTTCTTCGAGTGTAAGATTGCGCATTCTATTTGGTCAACCTGCCAAATTGCGTCTAATTTGTATCCTACAAGTTCGGTTGTGAATATTTTTGGCAACTGGTTAAATGGAATTGATTATAAATATAGAACTATTATAAGGGTGGGAGCGATTGTCGTTATTTGGTCGCTTTGGCTTTGTAGAAATGACAAGGTCTTTAACGATAAAAATGCTTCTCTCTTGCAGGTAATATACCGGTGCACAAGTTTGCTCCGTTCGTGGTCCACATTACAACGCGTGGATTTTCGAGACCTTTTTATGGAGGTGTCTGCGCGACTGGAGACTACGGCGAGGGACATTTTTATCCCACATGGGTGGCAGCGTGATCTTCGGATTGGTCCACCACCATAGGCGGAGTGCACGATCTTATGATTTGTATCTAGGCGTAGGTTCCCATTTATACTTTTAGTTTGGACCTGTCGGCTGTGTGCATCTTGTTATGCAGAGGCCGGGTGTAATACTTTCTTAAGTAATAAAGCCCTTTATCAAAAAAAAAACCCCCGCTATTCGGTGGTGGAACGGATGCCCGGAGGTCGGCCTGCTGTAGACGGGTATCCCCCGGATCGGCCGCGGTGGTTCCGCCGGCGCCGCGGCATCCAGCGGAAGCGTCGGTCGTGTCACAGGCACGGACGTCGACGCCGCGGCCGTGGTGGATGAACCCACGATCTGCCTAAGCCTCCACGGCGGAACGTCGACCTCTGTCTCCGTCGGCGGCGGCGACAGCGACAGCTCGGTCGACGACATGGAGTCGTTCAGCCGCCGCCACGGGTCCCCTCCCGCTGCGGGTATCGGCGTCCCACTGCTGCGCAGGCTGATATGCAGTGACAGGTCCGGGGACAGCGCCGCCTCCATCAGCCGATCGAACCCGGCAGGAACAAGTAGCGCCTCACTCGCGCGTGTGCAGTGGTAATATAAGGATGGAAGGTTCTTGGTGTTCTTGGGAGGTGTCATGTTTGTTTGATCTGCTTGTGTTTTGTGGACTTGTGGTATGTGTTTTTTTGCCTAGGTATGTACAAGTTTCTACTACCAGAGCCACTAACCTTCTGCTGCTTTCTGTAACATCCCAAAACTTTGGAATGTTTTAAAAATCACAAAAATTTAAAACTTTTATTAATAGATAATTAAAGTCTCCAAAAATTCAAGAAAACCACGTTATTGAAGTTTGTTGACATCTTATATCCTTTTAAGTATTTAATAAACCTTCATTTTCAAAGTTTTGAAAAGATTTTGGAAATAAAACTTTTATTTGGGAGTTCAATAAAGCCTACAGAATACTTTGGCAAAGTGTTTTCAATATTTTATATAGTCCATGATGAAATGGGTATTTTATATAAAGGATAAATCAATCTATATTTTATAAAATGATTTTCCTAAATTGTTTTACTATGAAAATGGGTGTATCATGTTTTAATTGAATGACATTACTCATATTATGTTTTTGGATTTTATTTTTATTTAAAAAGGAAATTATAAAGACCATATTTATTAAAACGACATAAAGGTGTCAAATAAGACTTTATGAATTATTTGAATTTTCAAGATTTTAAATATTTTTGAAAAGGTTGCTAAGTATTCAAAATTATTATTTTGATTTTTACCAATTTTTACAAATTTATTTGAATTGTTTTGGAGCTATAAAACTCAAGTTATAAAAAAAAACAAATAACAAAAGAAAAAAAATGGCCGACCCAAAATGGGCCGACCCAGCCCAGCAAGGCCCGACCGGCCCAGGCAAAAATGGTCACGACCGAAGGTCGGTTCCATCGATCGATTGTTTCCCCGATACTTTAAAAACGTATCTCTACTCAAAATTCTATATCTTTCTCGTTTCAAGTCCGTTTTCGATTCCGTTCGTTTCTATGTGTAGCCAACTCCAAACCCTATCTTTCTACACTCCTGCATCTCTATATAAACCCCCCAGAGCCGCCGTCTCATGGGGTTCTACCGAAATCCTATACACCCGAATCTTGTTTCGTTATTTCCGACCCCTAAACTCCGTCGATTGATTTCGGCCCCTTCGTCAAAGTTGTAGATCTCGCCAAGATCTTTCCATCCCGATAAATCCCACCACTTTTCATCAAACACAGCCGGAGAATTTCGTGTCGCAAGATTTCAGATCTCACGGAGTAAATCTAAGATCTACGACCGCTCGTTTATTCAAATCCAAATCCCTTCGGTGAGTAGATAGATACATCAATTCTCTATAACTTTGCTGTTGAAACTTTTTCAGTTTGATTAACGGTTTTATCTGTACAAAACAGATTCATTGTTGAGTATAGAAGCTACTGTTCGTCCACGAAAACTACCCCAAATCCATTCGGTGTAAACACGAAAGTTGTTCGTATCGTCAAGATCTATCACCCCGTAAAATATCGTCCAATTCCGTGTAACACAACTATCCAATTTCCTGGTCAAACTTTTCGGATTTTAAAAAGGGAATCTCATATCTCTTCGCACCCGAGCCACCAAACACAAATCCTTAAGTAGATCAGCTTATTCTCTACAACTTTCATGTTTTAAGTTTTCCGATTTGAATTACGGATCTTTTTATATAAACAGATCCATTCGAGCCAATCAGGAAAAGCCACGTGGCGTCCTTGTCATCGCCCCGTCAGCACCACGTGTCAGCCGCGTCAGCGCCCGATCAGCGTACAGTCAGCAGCCTGCGTCAGTCAGGTCAACCCCGGTCAACTCTATTTAGAAATCAATTAAAAATTGCAGAAATTGACTGAATCTTGTAAAATCCGTAGTAAATCAAATATTTATCGGAAAATTATAAATAATATACCGTTGGATTCGTATGAATGTGTATAATCTGTTTCTGTAATAAAAACACACTTTTACCGAAATATTATTTCCGGATTTTCTGAACTTTAAATTGCACTAAAAATAGAATAACTTTAAATCAATAATTCGAAATAAAGTATTTCTTTTTGCCACGGTTAGATAATTAAAATTTCTAACCAGAGACATCAGTTTCAAAAGTTAATTAAACTTTTATTTCGAATTAACTTGCAGAAGCCTATAGATTTTTATTATAGGATTTAAATCGCAACATTAAATCTTTAATAATATTAAAAATCTTTTTCTTGCATATATATCAACCAGAGAACTAATTAAAGTTATTGGTGTGATTATTAAATTGACCAGCATCATTATTGTTGCACAAATTGTTTGTCTTGTCATATTGTTTATGTTGTGTTTCGTTTTTATACGATAGATTGGACGGAGTGTGACTCTTGTTGCGTTTGCAAGAGTGTGTGAGAAACGACGAATCTCAAAAAGGCAAGTGATACTCCAGCATAAATGTCCTATTAATTTGTGTCTATTGCATTTAGTATTTTTAGTAGTATGCATGATAGGTGTACTACTATATTGCTATGCTATGCAAACCCAGTTAGGATAGCCATATGTATCTTGACTAAGTTAGTAGAAACCAGTGTAGAAGCAATTTGCTTAGCCATGCTTGTAGACGATGTGGATACTATTTCAAAAGGTTGTTGTAGCCGATGTCATATTTTGTTTGTGAAAGCAACAAATGTTTCATGGATTGCATGAATGGATTGGGTTAGATTTTTTTTGCAAGTGGTAATGCAGGTGGTATATGACCTGACCTGTTGATATGTGTCGAGTGACATAAGTAGGTGGCTAAAAGCCTGAACTATTGATGTGTCCAATTAGAATTTATGACGTGCGACATATGTAGGTGGCTGAGTGCCTGACCTATTGATATGTTCACGTTATGCGGCGAGTGACATAGTAGTGGCTGGATGCCTGATCTACTGATATGTTCACTTTAGAGTGCGGCGAGTGACATAGTAGTGGCTGGATGCCTGATCTATTGATATGTTCACCTTAGACTTGCGATAAGTGGCATAGTGGGGGCTGAGTGCCTGACCTACTGATATGTTCACGTTAGGTCTTCTTGTGAGCGACCTAGTAGGTGGTCGATGACCTGACCTATTGATATGCTCACATCCTGTGGAATTCCTTAGCCATGACACTATTGGTGGACAACTTTGAGCTCCTGGACAGGAGGAGAAAACTTGGAGAGACTGGACTTGAAGAAGTTGGAAGTTTCCCACTTATCTCAAATTATTAAAAGGATATTGTTTTTATGAGTACAAGGGAGATTGAGCACTGGATGATATGCCATGTTCATCTCATAATAAATGGAAAAGAAAATGATTTTTAAAGAATAGGATAAAGATGGTTTTACGCAAATAGCCCTGAACTCCACCAGCCAGATATGCATGTAGATGTTAGCAGTTTGCCTTTATGAGTCCAAAAGTATCATTTGCCAGATCCAATCAAATGGTTCTGACCAATTTTTGGCTGCAACGCTTTTATCGTTGCAGGTTCGTCTGACGATGAGTAAGGAACGCTATAGGTTTCGAGTCTGCAACCAACATGTCTGCCTGTGGCACATGAAGATGATGAGGGCTCCATGCTATTATATGATTTCCGCTGCTGAACTTTGTATTATGCTAGCCTTGTGCTATGCAACTTGTAATGTTTATTTTTCTGGATCATACGTTGTAATAGAATTTTGATGCAATGTATGATACTTCATCTTAAACTGTGGTGCTAGCTATTCGATCCAGGGACTAGCACAATAACACAGGGATCTTGGCCTATTTTAAAAGGGCAGGGTCGCTATAGATGGTATCAGAGCATTGTGTTGCCTGTAGGTTTGAAACCCTAGGTTTGGATTAGAACTAGGAAAAGACTTAGAATGTAAAATCTATTTTATTCAAAAGAAAATACTTGCAAGTCATCTTTTTCTCATACTCTCATCTACCATTCATCTTCTAAGGTATCTTGCCTTATTTAAAATTACCCTTATTGGTGTATACAACCCAAGTGATGTCAGACCGAGGAAGATCGCCACAAGCCAATTGGAGTTCATATTTTCATCAACTTAGTGCATAGTCCTTGAGTCAACAAGAGGCACTACATTGAAGGCCATTGAAGAAACCCTCAAAGAAATACTTAGACTTCATAACAACCAGGAAAATACCTCAAGGAAGTTGAAGAGTACTTTGAAGCACTCAAGAAAGAGATAGATGAGACCACCATTTAGATGCTTTGTCGGAACAACGATAACGTGATAATGTATTGATCATACTTAGTTAGTATGGCAATACTAGGTTGTTTGTTGAATCAGTTGTCTGGTGTGATAAATGTTTGCTAGATGTTGTTTGTAAGATGAATTGCCTTGATCTGCTTATTTGGGTAGGAGTACTTCTCTTAGATCTCTCTGTCTCCACTCATCTTTGCTAAACCCAACCAGATGCATCACCAATACGCCAACCGAAGTGACTTACCTCTTGGATTGCAACAATCGGTGGCCACCCCCATGCGAAGTGTGTAACGAGTGGCTCAACAACTCAAATATATCATGGAAATCTTACTACACCAATGGAGAAGAAATCAGAGGAGAAGTTATAGCTTGTGAGCTAGTCTGTGAAGGAGCTTTTGCAACCCCGTAGTATTAAAGGTTCGATAGTTTAACTCCGGTTTGTCTTACAGATTGTTGACTTTCTGTCGGACAAGTGAGGATGCCCGAGAGTTAGAATACGTGATTCACCTATCTACATATTGAGCAAATGATATGAGTGCAAGATGGACTGATCACCATTCTTACTACCCATATTATTCATCCTCACTATTTGGATTGGTAAATCTTGAGTGACAAACCTATAAGAGAGACGACGAGCCTGAACCACCGGAATATTATAAACCTAAATAAAGGCAAGCGCTGCCAAGACATAGGATGTACGGTGAGAATAAACCTCGGCTCTCATGAAGAAGAAGGAATGATGCAAAGAAAGTGTGTGTTTGCCTACCATGAGAGTTTCGTTAGAAATGACGTGGTATTGCATTGAAGGGAGTCAATCAGAAGATGGAAGCCTGCAAAGACATTCAAGTTTGAATGCTATGATGTGAATTTCTCTCATCTTGGTCTTCGGATAAATCCAAAGAGTGATCATTGAATACCCGAAGTTATTTTAAGACACACACCTATTGGAGATGAAGCCCAACTCATGAGTGGAGAATATAGATGAATCTAGTGAGACCTAAATACTAAGTAGATGGACCCTAGTCCAAAGAGAAGAGCTCAAGACTGCCTACAAAAGTTTCTTTTAAGGGTGGTAGCCCACCCAATTGCCTAAAACCCGGAGATGCTAAACCCATCTTTCTTTCTAGCCTCTTCGAATCTCGGGACGAGATTCCTTTTAAGGGTGGTAGTGTGTAACATCCCAAAACTTTGGAATGTTTTAAAAATCACAAAAATTTAAAACTTTTATTAATAGATAATTAAAGTCTCCAAAAATTCAAGAAAACCACGTTATTGAAGTTTGTTGACATCTTATATCCTTTTAAGTATTTAATAAACCTTCATTTTCAAAGTTTTGAAAAGATTTTGGAAATAAAACTTTTATTTGGGAGTTCAATAAAGCCTACAGAATACTTTGGCAAAGTGTTTTCAATATTTTATATAGTCCATGATGAAATGGGTATTTTATATAAAGGATAAATCAATCTATATTTTATAAAATGATTTTCCTAAATTGTTTTACTATGAAAATGGGTGTATCATGTTTTAATTGAATGACATTACTCATATTATGTTTTTGGATTTTATTTTTATTTAAAAAGGAAATTATAAAGACCATATTTATTAAAAACGACATAAAGGTGTCAAATAAGCCTTTATGAATTATTTGAATTTTCAAGATTTTAAATATTTTTGAAAAGGTTGCTAAGTATTCAAAATTATTATTTTGATTTTTACCAATTTTTACAAATTTATTTGAATTGTTTTGGAGCTATAAAACTCAAGTTATAAAAAAAAAAAACAAATAACAAAAGAAAAAAAAATGGCCGACCCCCAGCAAGGCCCGACCGGCCCAGGCGAAAATGGTCACGACCGAAGGTCGGTTCCATCGATCGATTGTTTTCCCGATACTTTAAAAACGTATCTCTACTCAAAATTCTATATCTTTCTCGTTTCAAGTCCGTTTTCGATTCCGTTCATTTCTATGTGTAGCCAACTCGAAACCCTACCTTTCTACACTCCTGCATCTCTATATAAACCCCCCAGAGCCGCCGTCTCATGGGGTTCTACCGAAATCCTATACACCCGAATCTTGTTTCGTTATTTCCGACCCCTAAACTCCGTCGATTGATTTCGGCCCCTTCGTCAAAGTTGTAGATCTCGCCAAGATCTTTCCATCCCGATAAATCCCACCACTTTTCATCAAACACAGCCGGAGAATTTCGTGTCGCAAGATTTCAGATCTCACGGAGTAAATCTAAGATCTACGACCGCTCGTTTATTCAAATCCAAATCCCTTCGGTGAGTAGATAGATCCATCAATTCTTTATAACTTTGCTGTTGAAACTTTTTCAGTTTGATTAACGGTTTTATCTGTATTGTTGAGTATAGAAGCTACTGTTCGTCCATGAAAACTACCCCAAATCCATTCGGTGTAAACACGAAAGTTGTTCGTATCGTCAAGATCTATCACCCCGTAAAATATCGTCCAATTCCGTCTAACACAACTCTCCAATTTCCTGGTCAAACTTTTCGGATTTTAAAAAGGGAATCTCGGATCTCTTCGCACCCGAGCCACCAAACACAAATCTCTTTGGTGGGTAAGTAGATCAGCTTATTCTCTACAACTTTCATGTTTTAAGTTTTCCGATTTAAATTACGGATCTTTTTATATAAACAGATCCATTCGAGCCAATCAGGAAAAGCCACGTGGCGTCCTTGTCATCGCCCCGTCAGCACCACGTGTCAGCCGCGTCAGCGCCCGATCAGCGTACAGTCAGCAGCCTGCGTCAGTCAGGTCAACCCCGGTCAACTCTATTTAGAAATCAATTAAAAATTGCAGAAATTGACTGAATCTTGTAAAATCCGTAGTAAATCAAATATTTATCGGAAAATTATAAATAATATACCGTTGGATTCGTATGAATGTGTATAATCTGTTTCTGTAATAAAAACACACTTTTACCGAAATATTATTTCCGGATTTTCTGAACTTTAAATTGCACTAAAAATAGAATAACTTTAAATCAATAATTCGAAATAAAGTATTTCTTTTTGCCACGGTTAGATAATTAAAATTTCTAACCAGAGACATCAGTTTCAAAAGTTAATTAAACTTTTATTTCGAATTAACTTGCAGAAGCCTATAGATTTTTATTATAGGATTTAAATCGCAACATTAAATCTTTAATAATATTAAAAATCTTTTTCTTGCATATATATCAACCAGAGAACTAATTAAAGTTATTGGTGTGATTATTAAATTGACCAGCATCATTATTGTTGCACAAATTGTTTGTCTTGTCATGTTGTTTATGTTGTGTTTCGTTTTTATACGATAGATTGGACGGAGTGTGACTCTTGTTGCGTTTGCAAGAGTGTGTGAGAAACGACGAATCTCAAAAAGGCAAGTGATACTCCAGCATAAATGTCCTATTAATTTGTGTCTATTGCATTTAGTATTTTTAGTAGTATGCATGATAGGTGTACTACTATATTGCTATGCTATGCAAACCCAGTTAGGATAGCCATATGTATCTTGACTAAGTTAGTAGAAACCAGTGTAGAAGCAATTTGCTTAGCCATGCTTATAGACGATGTGGATACTATTTCAAAAGGTTGTTGTAGCCGATGTCATATTTTGTTTGTGAAAGCAACAAATGTTTCATGGATTGCATGAATGGATTGGGTTAGATTTTTTTTGCAAGTGGTAATGCAGGTGGTATATGACCTGACCTGTTGATATGTGTCGAGTGACATAAGTAGGTGGCTAAAAGCCTGAACTATTGATGTGTCCAATTAGAATTTACGACGTGCGACATATGTAGGTGGCTGAGTGCCTGACCTATTGATATGTTCACGTTATGCGGCGAGTGACATAGTAGTGGCTGGATGCCTGATCTACTGATATGTTCACTTTAGAGTGCGGCGAGTGACATAGTAGTGGCTGGATGCCTGATCTATTGATATGTTCACCTTAGACTTGCGATAAGTGGCATAGTGGGGGCTGAGTGCCTGACCTACTGATATGTTCACGTTAGGTCTTCTTGTGAGCGACCTAGTAGGTGGTCGATGACCTGACCTATTGATATGCTCACATCCTGTGGAATTCCTTAGCCATGACACTATTGGTGGACAACTTTGAGCTCCTGGACAGGAGGAGAAAACTTGGAGCGACTGGACTTGAAGAAGTTGGAAGTTTCCCACTTATCTCAAATTATTAAAAGGATATTGTTTTTATGAGTACAAGGGAGATTGAGCACTGGATGATATGCCATGTTCATCTCATAATAAATGGAAAAGAAAATGATTTTTAAAGAATAGGATAAAGATGGCTTTACGCAAATAGCCCTGAACTCCACCAGCCAGATATGCATGTAGATGTTAGCAGTTTGCCTTTATGAGTCCAAAAGTATCATTTGCCAGATCCAATCAAATGGTTCTGACCAATTTTTGGCTGCAACGCTTTTATCGTTGCAGGTTCGTCTGACGATGAGTAAGGAACGCTATAGGTTTCGAGTCTGCAACCAACATGTCTGCCTGTGGCACATGAAGATGATGAGGGCTCCATGCTATTATGTGATTTCCGCTGCTGAACTTTGTATTATGCTAGCCTTGTGCTATGCAACTTGTAATGTTTATTTTTCTGGATCATACGTTGTAATAGAATTTTCATGCAATGTATGATACTTCATCTTAAACTGTGGTGCTAGCTATTCGATCCAGGGACTAGCACAATAACACAGGGATCTTGGCCTATTTTAAAAGGGCAGGGTCGCTACACTTTCTCTCTCTATCCCCTCTTTCTTTCCCTCTCAAGAGATATCAGGAGAGAAAAGAGAGTGAAACTTAATCAAAAGTCTTTGAAAAAAACTTAATCAAAAGTAAAGCTTAAATGTGCTCTGTTTAGTACCTGACTACCTGCAACATGAGTGCATTTACTCCATTGAATACAAGTGGTGTACAAAAAATGGCAATACAAAGTATCGTTAAAACAATATTCTTACTTGTTGTTTTCGTCATTCTTTAACAGAAGCCTGAAAGGAGTCCAGAAATCCAGTTTGGCTACCGAGCTCATATGCTCATGGACAAAGAAAAAATAAACAAATAGTAAAATATTTTAAAAATTTCTGAAAAAAGTGATGAACATATTTATGTTTTCTACATTCTTGTAAAATTACGTGAGGAAATGACATTTCTTCCGATCCAAAATCACTGTTTGAAAAGATATTTTTTAAATCTCATTTTGGTCATTGGATTTGTCTTTTTTTCACAGAGCAGCAAAAACGACGCGCTATTTGACACCCAGGGAGTAGAATAAGTTATTCTACACCCACTCCATATCTTCTAAACCGTAAATGATTATTACGTCACGTAAATTTTGTATTACCTCGTAAGTCAAGGAGAACGTAAGAAAATATCGACATGACATAAAACTTTTTTTTACGTGACGTAAAAAAATATGTCATAAAATATGCATTTTTTATGGTTTTTACACTGTTATGACTCATAAAATTGCATTTTTATGTCAATTTTCATTTTGGGTCAATATGAATGTAATTATTTGTATATCAAAATTAAATTCTAAATAAAAGAAAAGTAAAATAAACTTAGGGTGCAAAATAAGTATTATGCACCCTGGGTGCTGAATAGGGTCTATATATATTTGCGTGAGACTCCATCGTGATTCGCACCCAGGCCCTGACAAAACTTTCCTTCCAAACATTAACTTATTTAGCGGTGGCCCATTTGTATTTCCTCTTTGGGCCTATGTGGTCCCCCTTTGTTGGCTTTTGCAGTAGATAGGCCGGCCGCCCTATTCTTTCTTTTAGATCGATCCCTCCATAGTCCACCCGTGAGCAGATCGACACCACCACCGTCGTGGACTCTTCCTTTCCCTACGACCCTATCCATGAGCAAATCGATCCCCACCTCCTCAGATCCCTCCACCCGTGAGCCATCCAGATCGATCCCCAACCCCATCCCCTCATTCTCCAGCGCCGCCTCCACCGCGCACGCGACGCTGCCGCCGGCCTCCTTCCCCTGCGCGTGGGAGCACCACGGCCCGCCGCCGGTATGGTCGACTTGCCCGACCTAGCTATGGTCGAGATCTTGCGAGGAGGGAGGCACCGTCTCCAGATCCGGCCGGCCAGAGCGCGGTGGAGCCAGGGTGTCCCGAGGCCAGACGCGGTACCGCCGGTCCAGGACGTGCCCCCTGCCTCCCGTGCACGCAATCGCCACTTCGATGGACTGCCGCCACCACCAGAGCTTCCTCGAGCATGTGTTTCTGCCCGATTTCTTCTCTGCTGTGTGTGGTTGCTGCTGCACCGTTTGAATATGCAGTGAGCACCGTTTTATTTTTCTTGTAGGCACCGAAAGATTTTGTGTAGGCACCGAATCTATTTTCTGCCGTATTTGCTTGTCGGACATGTAATGGGCACCATATTTTCATGTGGGCACCGAATGATTTTGAATTTTGAGTAGCCACCGTCTGGACATGTAATTAATACACTTTGCTAGAGTAGATTGTTGTACAAATCTTGAGTTAATTGTCTGGACATGTATATTATTACAAGTTGATGCGAACGGTGCCTGTACAATAGTCCAGTTGATGTGAACGGTGCCTGTACAATAGTACTGTTTGTCGCATGCACGGAGATGGTGCTGGAACCTTTGGTTCAAAGCGAGTGGCCACGGGCTGCCAGAAAAAGTATCTTTTACTGGTGAAAAAAGTAACAGCAGGTCCCTGCACACGCGTCATAAAAGTCAGTTTTAGGTTTCCTGTTTGGGTAAGGGCTAGAGAGAAAGACAATCAGAGACTTGCCTCTTTGGTCATGCGCATTTTAGAAAAGATGAAACCTGGCCCCTTTTCCAACCAAAAGTGCGGATCTCAAAGCAATCCAACGGTTCTAGTTGGTGTGACGCTAGAAACCAAGTGTACCAAATCCCGGCTCTATATATATATGTTCGCCACCCATTTTTCTCGGAATTTTAAAAAATGTTTTACTATTTTTTTAAAAAAAAATTTGGCCAGGAGCATATGAGCTCGGGATTCACACTGGATAGTAGATCTCTGGTACTGGAATGTCTTGTGTTTGGACAGATGCACCTAAAAGCTAGCGAGAAGATTGTATTCTCAAACCTAGTCTACCGCACGCAAGGAGGGACTCGTGGGGCGACTCGGCCGATGGCGGTGGTCCTAGGGCGGCAGCGGCGCGGCGCGGTTCTGGCCGGGTGGTGGCGTAGCGGCGGCGCGTTCGTGGGGAGATAGGGCGGCACAGCCCAACGGTGCGGCGGGCCATGGCAGGGCGGCGGCGGCTGAGCCCCTCGGCCCAGATCTAGGCCCTATGGGGCCCATCTGGGTCGGGACGGGCGGGCCGGACCTACGAGTGGCTCGGTCTGCAGTTGGCTGTAGTGTAGCTTGTGTAGTGGAGCAGCGATGACGATGGCCGGCCTGTTGCAACGTGGTGGCGGGTTTTATGGGCCCAATCTAGGCTCGGGCGGACCCTATTAGGATTAGTGTGCCCCTGCAGGGGCTTTACGAGCCCGCTAGGCCCAGCCGAACCTAACTGGGACTGGTGTGCCCTGCAGCCGCGTCCGGTCAACTGGTGACCCCGATTTGAGCTAATTCTCGCCTCCGTCTTACTGACCTCGTGAAGCTAGCTTCGGAGAGACGAAGATGGTGGCTCCGTGACCGTAGTGGCGCATGTCGGTGGGCGGCAAGTCTGGTGGTGTCGAGGCCTCGTCCTCGCAAGGCTCATGTGATTCGGATCGTCCGAGGGCGGTGGATAGGGTTTTTTCTGGAGAAATCTTTGTCGGCTCGCCCGACACCGACGTGGTGCCGCCTCTGGGTGGCATCATCCCTTCCCGAAGGGCGTCATGGCTACCCTTCATACACCTCTCTTAGTGTGTCGGGGGAAACCCTAGGACCAGTGCGTTGGTCCGGGCAGCAGCGTGATCAATCTTTAAGGTGTTGCTCGGTACTCGATGATTCGACGCTAGAAGCGTGATGGTACTCTTTCGGACGGCGCAGCGGTTGCGGGGCACCGTAGTTTGGTCGATCCGCCTTTGTCTCCATTTTGTTTTATGCTTTTCTTTTCATTGGGCGTTTGTGTGTGTTTGCTGCTGCCCCAGCATGTGTGGTGTTGCGTTTATATCGATGGTTGTATGGTGGTCGCTGCTTTATTTATAAAGCGGGGCGAAAGGCTATTTCGAGGAGTCTGGCTTGATGGTGAACCTTGATGTTGAAACACCTATTAACATGTGCAATTCTTCTTAGTTGGAATGCTCAGACCTCATGATGCTTGAATATCCGCCAAAATTGATGTGATGACCCGACAACCTAGAGCACTAAAGATTAAAATAGTATTTGTAGCAGATTCCATGACAGAACAATGAGTGAAGAAGATACATTCCTTTATGTGGCGAAAATCTGCCATTTTCGAGCTGCAATTCATAAGCTTCAGTCTGTAGAGGAGTATGGGTCGGTGGCGATAAGACCGCAATATGTATTTACTGACACGGCTAATTGCACTGGACCTGAATGATGCGTCTTGACCGTCTTCACACGGATATCTATATTGTTGCGTCGCAACAGATAACCTTACCCTGCGAGAGAGAAAGGATCTTGTTGTCGACAGAGATATGCCTTAGAAGTAATAATAAATGTTATTATATATGTGTGTTTCTCATAGAATAGGACCCCGTTTTATATTTTCGCACATGGTCTCGGATTTTGCTGACCCTGTCCTATTAAATGTGTGCGGCTTTATTAATTCAAGGTCACACAATAAAATTGCCTTCCATCTAAAAAATAATCTGCTGCGTCCTGATCATACGGCGTCGTTGCCTCATCCGAGCAGAAGCAAAGTGAACAAAATGAACAGTGTGGTTGCCATCGTGTCTTAATGATTTGCATGTCTAGCCGTCTAGGAGGCCGGGAGGAAGATGTACCGTAGTGATGTTGTGACTGCCACACGGGGGCTGCCACATTTATGCATCACAATGTTCGTCCACTTTCTTCTTCCACCACGTACATATTCCCACATATACTCCCTCCGTTCTCAAATAAGTGGACGCTTAGTTTTGAAACTAGAAGATACCCCGCGCGTTGCAGCGGGTATCACTTTAGAAACTACATCATGTAAATAAATGGTATAAAAGATATGACATATTAAATGAATATTCAAAAATCATTTAGTCATAGTCGATATACTAAATTTTCATAGACATAAATTGCGTGTGTATTATATATTGTTAATGTGAACTATTAGATGGTTGGAGGAATGTATGATGTGTATATTAATAAGTATTCATGGAAATGACATGGACAATTGATTGGCTAATAGCATGGATGATGTGGATAGCTTGCATGTTGAGATAGAAAAATAATAAATGCACTTAGTGGGGTTTTGCTTTATAAGAGGTATAGATTTGTTCACAAAAAAGTATACTTCTATCTTTCCAATGCATTTTAAAGTAGAAAACAATGCTTCTTTTTCATCACACGGAAATCAAGCCCAATAATATTCAACACATGGTTTCCTCATTTTCTACATGCACTTAGCTCATTGGAGGTGGGGAAATTAAAGAGTAGAGAGATGGATGTTTGCACCTTTCCAATGTATTTTTTACTCCATTCCATAATCTATATTAAAAAAATTAGATGTCCACTTTTTTGATAATGGAGGGAGTACGAATCACAGTAGTACCCCACAGTAGTGCCCTGGGCACAAACAGTATCGTTGTGTATATGCATACACGCGTTTGTGAACTTGTTACATGCATGTAACTTGTGTTTTAGTATAGTACCACGTTGCTGCTGTACCCGGTAAAAACAGTTTTGCTCTTTCTGGCTGCTTAAAGTTGTCTGATAAGCTGTAATTACTCCATTCGATTTATAAAAAATGTCGCTCACTTAGTATAAATTTGTACTAACTTAGTATAAAATGAGCGACACTTTTTATGGATCGGAGGGAGTACTATAAAAAAACGACCCTGCAACTTTTAGTACTCCCTCCGTCCCAGTTTAAAAGACCTCTGTCAAAAATCTTGCAGTCTCAAAACCCCCCACCTCTTAGATCCATTTACATTAATTCTCCTTTAATTAATGATGGTTTACTCTCTTCACTAATACATGTAAGATTTTAGCCCAATCACCAAATACATAGGGCTTAGAGAATTGTCATACACACCCTTTAAATCGGGACGAGGGAGTACAACCTCCACCTGTCTAGCTACCAGGATACTATCAGCGGTACCAAAGTGCCTTGTAGATTCCCTCAAAAAACAAAGTACCTTGTAAATGTAATTAAGATTCAATTAAGATGGTCGGGACTAGGCTGGCTTTGAAGGAGGAAGTTAACTGGGTTTTTACTTTAGCCTAGCAAAATTCGTTTCAAAAAAGACTTTAGCCTAGCAAAATGAGGTTAACTACTGGGCATGTCCTCTCTTTTAGTTCCGTTCTTGACTTTTTTTAACTAATGTAGAGATCAAGTGGTTTAATTTAGAAAACTATTTTGATATTCGATAGCACCGTATGAAAGAAAGAGCTACTAGAGGAAGATATGCCAGAAAACCCTTCCATCCTTCCCCGCACACCCTCCATATCGTGGTGTAGGACGAATAACATATACTCTTCCCATCATGGTGTAGGAGGAACAACCGAGACTCTCCATTAAGTGGTGTCTAGTGTCAATCTTCCTAGTTGTCGCGGATATGATACAACATGGCTCGGAAGAGCTTTAGAACACATAGTTGTTTCTGTATGTGCTCTTAGGTTTAGGTATAATCTGAGAACCAACCTGCGGTTTGATGGTTAGGAGGGTTGTTGGGGATATGCGGAACAGGTACCTTCACGGAAGTGACTAAAAGCCAGCATACCGGGGTGGCCCATAGTGGTGGTAAGCCGAATCCGGCTTACCGGGCGGCCCAGTATGATGAAGCGCAGGAGGCCCATCCGGCTAAGGGAAGGTTCCAGAAGGCGGCCTGCATTGTAGTCGACTTAGCTCCCAAGGCAAGGCCCAAGCCGAATTAGAGTAGAACTCTGTAACTTAGTCGGTTAGGTTTCTTCCTGCAAGCTCTAGGTCCGGACCCCTTTATAAGCCGGCCTAAAGGACGCCTCAGGGCACGCTCTAACTTTCATTGTAATCGGCTCTTGTTGCCTTATAGTGAATTATAGCAGCACGTAGCATTTCGCCACCGTTGCGAGATCCGAAGCTGGGTAAACTCGTACTCATCCCGTCACCGGAACTACCTATATCTCCTACACCCACCTCTATACCTAGCCGGATGGCACCCCTGTCTAGTCTAGATTCGACAATATCATGACAGTTGGCGCCCACCGTGGGGCAAGAGATGTCCGGGGTTACGTTCCGGGCGGGATCTACTGGCGGCATCGGCGACACCATCTGTTGAATAATTAGGCAATAATTCCATGATTAATTCCAGAATATTAAGCATGACAACAATCGTTACTAACATGTTAATATCAAACATACTAGAAGTATCAACTAACATGAACAGCAGCATACTAGCAGAAAACATGTTAAGCCAGCAGATCGGATCACGCAACACGTACCGATCCGTGGTGGAGGAAGTAGTCGTAGTCGTTGCCGTTGCAGTACCGATGTTGTTGACAACAACGTTGGCGATGACCAGTCGAAGAAGACGGCGTTGAAGACGACGAGCAGCTACACTGCCCGACTTGGATGGTAGACGAGCCGTGATGAAGAAGCAAGCAGTCGCGCAGAGCGCTTCCCAAAAACCTAATTAGCCCTCTCCCGTACAGGATCGCAAAAGCTAACGGTTCCGGAGACCTGCTCTCCCGCTCGCCGGTGCACGCCGGCTCAGACTGGGCATAAAACCCGATACCCGAATCCTGAACCCGAAAAACCCGAGCCCGAATCCGAATAGCCCGAACCCGAAAAACCCGAGCACTTCATCGGGTAGCAGTTATGAAAACCCGAATTTTATTTGGTAAATTCGGGTTCCTAGTCACGGTACCCGAATAGCCCGAAAAACCCGAAATAAACATGTAGCCCAATATCTTGAGTAGGGAAGACAACAGCCCAACAAAGAAAACTCCTACGTTCAGGCCCAATAGCCCAAATATACACGCACTGCATCACTAAAACCTAGCGTTGCTTTGTTTCCTGGTTCCAGAACGTGGGAGACTCCCACGCCGCCGCCACAGACACATGCTCCTCTGCTGCTTCAGAGTCCATCCATCTTTCCCGGCTGCTCCTTCCTCTGCTCTTCGCTTCTCTTCATTCCTCGCCCGGTAGCCGCTACCGATGGCCGCTCGCCGGCACTGCCTGCAACCATCAGACGCGAGACCACGTAATCTCGCAGGCCTCAGTGCATCGTCGCCTCGCGGCATCGCCTGCAGCCCTGGGGGTCTGGGACGCGAGGCAGCCAACGCCACCTGCAACCTAGCGCCCGCGTGCTCCGCGAGGATGAGCTCTCCGTCTTCTACGACCAGGCGAGCCTCTGTCTTTCCACTTGCGTTCGCGAGCACGGAACGTCCCCATTTGATGTATTTCGGACAATTCGGGATAACTTGAACCCGAACCCGATTTGACGGGTACCCGAATTGTCGGGTATCATAATTTTCAGACAAATTTCGGGTGTCATTTTCTAAAACCCGAATTTCTAATAACCCGAATTACCCGACCCGAATTTTCGGGTAAACCCGAACGCCCAGCCTGAACGCCGGCGATCGGGATGGAGTAGACTACGGTGGCGGCGCAAGGCACGAGATTGGCAAAACCTAGATTGGTTCGATGTGATGCGGCGCACGCAGTGCACGACAATATATAATGCGGCATGGGAAAAACCTAACGGGTACAACGTGGGCCAAGTCCACGTCGCGCACGTTTTAGGTCGGTTACAGTAGCCCACGATCCGGGAGCGACCCGAACCGACTAACTGTGACGCGTCCGTCCAAACCGTTTTTCCCGGACTGCAAAAATAAAGCTCGGCTCGGCGAGATTCCCGCGGCGCGTCGTGACGAGACGGGCGGGCGGGCGGTGCGTGCGAGCGGTGGCGGAGGAGGAGGAGCGCGTGAGAGAGCCTCTTGTTCTCACAAGCTTACCAAGTAGTAGAACACTCCACTATATAAGTTGGTGCAACTCCTCTCAAACTAGCGGGGTGGGACTAAACTTTAGCTCCCACTCCACTCTCATGTGTGCTGCCACAAAAATCTGCCACAAAAATGGGTTTGAGATTTTCTGAAATTGCTTATTGGGCTGCCACATATGGGCCCAATTCTAACAATCCCCCACCAGATCTCAAATCCCCATTTAGAGATAATTTGCCAAACCTCGTTTCTTGTTTATATACCAGTGTTTCAGCAGAGACTGTTAAGTTGAACTTCCGCCTAGAGCTTCAAGCTACATCTATCAGCAACTTGAACAATGGACGAACCTTGAATTGCAAGTTTGGTGCCAATAGACTTCACTCAAAGTCATAACCAGTACCTGGCTACCAGTAGCCTACCCCGCGGGTGGAGCATATGCGTCGTACTCCCTGGTCTCTTCATGAGTTTACTAGAGATCACCCAAATCTCATAGACTGCGACGTTTAACAGTCGGAACTTATATAGGTGTGTTCTTTCAAGAATGCTCTGTAGGACAGCATCTTTGCTATAAATAGCCAATAGAACCACATTAAGGCATGTTGCCAACCTGCCTTACAGCTTTCTGAGAGCTCGTGCATCTTCACTTAGAGAGGGTAACAAAAAGCTCACCTCCGTTAAACCACTAGTTTGTTTTTTCCAGGTCCTACTTCACGGGATCTCCGATCACATAGGTTGGGTTACCACTATGGTGTAACACTCATGGGTCTCATACCCATCTCCCTCGATGCACTCTCTATCACATTTCATGATAGTCCCTTTGTAAAGGGATCTGCCAAGTTTTTGTCTGTTTGAATATACGTAACAGTAATTACTCCGGAGTTTTTCAATTTCCTGACAGATTTCAAACGTCTTTTAACGTGTCTTGATGACTTCGCATTATCCTTAGCACTGTTCACTTTGACAATCACCGTTTGATTGTCACAGTTCATAAGGATGGCCGGCAATGGTTTGTCAACCACCGACAAGTCCATCAAGAGCTCACGCAGCCATTCTGCCTCTACAGTGGCTGTATCCAAAGCAGTAAGTTCTGCTTCCATGGTTGACCTCGTCAATATGGTTTGTTTACAAGACCTCCATGACACTGCGCCACCTCCAAGGGTAAATGCATACCCACTTGTGGCGTAAAGCTCGTCAGCATCTGAAATCCAGTTCGAGTCACTATATCCCTCTAGCACAGCAGGGTGCCCAGAATAGTGAATCCCATAACTCATTGTACCGTTCAGATAGCGCATGACTCTTTCAAGTGCATGCCAATGATCATTACCCGGGTTTGACATGAACCTGCTCAACTTGCTTACAGCATATGAGATATCAGGTCTCGTCGCGCTCGCGAGGTACATGAGTGAATCGATTATTTGAGAGTATCTCAATTGATCTATCGATTCTTTCTTGTTCTTTCGAAGTGCCACGCTGGGATCATAAGGTGTTGGAGAAGGCTTGCTGTCTATAAAGCCGAATCGGCTCAAGACCTTCTCAACATAGTGTGATTGTGTTAAAACAATTCCACTCTCATCCTTAATCAGCTTGATGTTCAGAATTACATCAGCTTCTCCCAGATCTTTCATGTCAAAACATTTTGACAGAAAAGACTTGACCTCATTTATCACATTCATGATTGTACCAAATATCAATATGTCATCGACATACAAGCATAATATGACACTATCACCCCACCATGGCGATAATAAACACACCTTCAGCCTCATCAATGGCAAAGCCTGCAGAAGTCAAAGTTCTATCAAACTTCTCATGCCATTGCTTAGGTGCTTGTTTCAGTCCATACAAGGATTTCAACAACTTGCATACCTTTATCTCTTCACCCTTTACCACGAACCCGTCAGGCTGATCCATATAGATCTCCTCTTCCAACTCTCCATTGAGGAAAGTTGTCTTTACGTCCATTTGATGAACGATAAGACCATAAGAGGCAGCCAGGGAAAGTAGTACACGGATTGTGGTTAGTCTAGCGACAGGTGAATAGGTATCGAAGTAATCTTCACCTTCTACTTGTGTGTAGCCCTTGGCCACAAGCCGCGCCTTGTACTTATCAACAGTACCGTCAGGTCGCAGCTTCTTTTTGAACACCCACTTGCAACCCACAGGTTTACACCCATACGGTCGTTCAGATAGTTCCCATGTTCCATTAGAAAGAATCGAGTCCATCTCATTTTGGACAGCTTCTTTCCAGTCATCCGCATCAGGAGATGCGTATGCCTCTGCAATGGACGTAGGAGTATTGTCCACAAGGTACACAATGAAATCATCACCAAAGGATTTTTCAATCCTCTGTCTCTTGCTCCTCTTAGGAGCTTCATTGTCATCCTTCTCTAGGACAGTCTCAAGTGGTTGTTCAGAATGATCACCAGATGTACTAGATTCAGGAATTATCTCAAAAGAAATTCTAGCAGTGCTATGCATATCTTTCATAGGAAACATATTCTCAAAAAAAGTTGCATCACGAGATTCCATTATAGTATCAATATGCATATCAGGAACTTCAGATTTAACCACTAAAAATCTATAACCAACGCTACGCGGCGCATAGCCAAGAAAAATACAATCCACTGTCTTTGGTCCGAGTTTGCGTTTCTTCGGAATAGGAATGTTGACTTTCGCCAAGCATCCCCAAGTACGCAAATAAGAAAGTGATGGCTTTCTTCCAACCCACTCCTCATAAGGGGTTTTCTCTTTATTCTTGTTAGGAACTCTATTCAGGACATGACATGAAGTCAACAAGCCCCCCCACCATGCCTTAGATAAACTAGCAGTGTCCAACATGGAATTCACCAAGTCGGTCAGCGTGCGGTTTTTCCTCTCGGCAATCCCGTTTGATTGGGGCGAGTAGGGAGGCGTCCTCTCATGAATAATGCCGTGTTCCTCACAGAATTCGTCAAATATTTTCGCAAAATATTCTCCACCATGATCCGACCTAAGACGCTTGATCTATCTCTCTAATTGATTTTCAACTTCAGCCTTATAGATTTTAAAGTAGTCTAAAGCTTCATCTTTAGTTTGCAACAAATACACATAGCAGAACCTAGTAGCATCATCAATTAATGTCATGAAATATCTCTTTCCACCTTTTGTCAACACACCATTCATCTCGCATAGATCAGAATGTATGAGTTCTAGAGGTGCCAAGTTTCTCTCCTCGGCCGCCATGTGAGGCTTCCGAGGTTGCTTAGATTACACACAACTATGGCACTTAGAACCTTTGGCAATAGTGAATTTCAGAATTAAACACATGCTGGATAGCCGAGACATTAAACCAAAATTAACGTGACATAAACGAGAGTGCCAAACACTAGCATCCGAATCAACATTGCCACAAATATGGTTCACTGACTTATTACAAAAATCTGAAAGGGAAAAGCGGAACAAGCCTCCGCACTCATAACCTTTACCAATAAATTTTCCAAACTTTGCCACAACCACTTTATTGGACTCTAAGACTACTTTAAACCCATCTCTGCATAGAAGGGAGCCGCTAACGAGATTCTTGTTCATAGTAGGGACATGCTGCACGTTCCTCAGCTGCACGATCTTTCCCGAAGTAAACTTCAGATCTACCGTGCCAACACCATGAACAGAAGCATGTGATCCATTCCCCATTAGGACGGAAGAATCCCGTGCGACCTGGTAAGAAGTGAACATAGATATGTCAGAACATACATGAACATTAGCACCTGTATCAATCCACCAACATGAAGATTGAAATACTGAAAGCACAACAGGTAAATTACCATACCCATCAGTATTGCTAGCGGTCACGACGTTGACAGTATTGGTGCCATCTTTTCCTTTGCGATCTGCACGTTCAGGGCAGTTCTTGGAATAGTGGCCAAGCTCTCCGCAGGTATAACATCCTCCCTGCTCAGCTTTGTTCACCTTCTTCTTCTTCTTGAAGTCAGTAGTCTTTGCAGGCTTATTGAACGAGGGCTTGAAATTCCCTTTGTTCTTGACATGTGAGTTCTTCTGCACCATGTTGGCGCTAGACTGACCCTCACCGCCTCTCTCATTAGTGTCCTTAGCCCGAGATTTCTCCTCAACATCAAGAGACGCAATTAGATTTTCAACTGATATCTCCTGTCTCTTATGTTTGAGAGTTGTGGCGAAGTTCCTCCAAGACAGAGGCAACTTTGCAATAATGCACCCAGCCACAAACTTGTCGGGTATGGCACACTTGAGAAGTTCGAGCTCCTTTGCAATACACTCTATTTCATGAGCCTGTTCCACTACAGAACGGTTATTCACCATCCTGTAATCATGGAAACTCTCCATGACATAGAGTTCACTGCCAGCATCGGATGCACCGAATTTCGCATTCAGTGCTTCCCAGAGCTCCTTGCCGTCCTCTATGTGCATGTACACATCGCACAGACGGACATCAAGAACGCTAAGAATACATCCCCTGAAGGCAGTATTGTCATACCGGAACTTTTCCTGATCTTGCTCAGAAATAGTTCCCTCAGGCATGCCTTTACTGACATGGAATATTTTCAAAGCCATCAGCCAGAGCTGGCACTTCACTTGCCACCTCTTAAAGCTCACACCGGTAAACTTTTCCGGTCTCATAGCATCAGCAAAACCAGCCATTGATAACTCAGGAAATTGCCTATAATTAGGTTTTTGGATTGTTGAATAATTAGGCAATAATTCCATGATTAATTCCAGAATATTAAGCATGACAACAATCGCTACTAACATGTTAATCTCAAACAACTAGAAGTATTAACTAACATGAACAGCAGCATACTAGCAGAAAACATGTTAAGCCAGCAGATCGGATCACGCAACACGTACCGATCCGTGGTGGAGGAAGTAGTCGTAGCCGTTGCCGTTGCAGTACCGATGTTGTTAACGACAACGTTGGCGATGACCGGTCGAAGAAGACGGCGTTGAAGACGACGAGCAGCTACACTGCCCGACTTGGATGGTAGACGAGCCGTGATGAAGAAGCAAGCAGTCGCGCAGAGCGCTTCCCAAAAACCTAATTAGCCCTCTCTCGTACAGGATCGCAAAAGCTAACGGTTCCGGAGACCTGCTCTCCCGCTCGCCGGTGCACGCCGGCGATCGGGATGGAGTAGACTACGGTGGCGGCGCAAGGCATGAGATTGGCAAAACCTAGATTGGTTCGATGTGATGCGGCGCACGCAGTGCACGACAATATATAATGCGGCACGGGAAAACTCTAACGGGTACAACGTGGGCCAAGTCCACGTCGCGCACATTTTAGGTCGGTTACAGTAGCCCACGATCCGGGAGCGACCCGAACCGACTAACTGTGACGCGTCCGTCCAGACCGTTTTTCTCGGACTGCAAAAATAAAGCTCGGCTCGGCGAGATTCCCGCAACCCGCAACCCGCAACCCGCAACCCGCGGCGCGTCGTGACGAGACGGGCGGGCGGTGCGTGCGTGTGAGCGGCGGAGGAGGAGGAGCGCGTGAGAGAGCCTCTTGTTCTCACAATCTTACCAAGTAGTAGAACACTCCACTATATAAGTTGGTGCAGACTCCACTCCATCTCATGTGTGCTGCCATAAAAATCTGCCACAAAAATGGGCTTTGAGATTTTCTGAAATTGCTTATGGGCTGNAAAGAACATCACTTATATCTGTCACAATACATGAGGACATTGTTAGGTCTTATGCAACAACAAATTCTTTGGAAGCATCAGAAAACACGCTATTTGAGCAAGATTATGCCCATATGTAGTTATGACACAATTATCTAAATTTAAAGCTGCAATGAAGTTAAGCAAATGTAATGCATAGAAAGCCCGGGGCTCGTATATATTTTGATATAAACAATTAATCATATATATTTTACCAAAATAATATCCACTAAGAGAGCAATTAATTAAATACATTTAAACAAAACAGAAAGCCTCTGTGGATTGAGAAGAGACACCTTGGCCACGGCTGGGCTGAGTTACCTTCCACGTTGGTCTGCCATGTCCTCGTGTGCCAAGTTCTTGAAGAAGCAATTGTAGTGATAATTTGATTCCAGAACTAAAGATGAACAAACGAAAGGAGAGCAAAAATTAACATGAGTCGTTGGACTGATGCAGGTCGTGGATGGAGGAATCTAGCAGATGTGTACTGAACCTGCCTACCGAGGTGGAGGAGGAGAGGCAGAATCGCAACGGCAGCGCGAGCTCGGCTTGGCAAGAGATGAGCGCATGAGAAGGGGCACGGGACTACTGAAAAGACAAATGATTTACTCGTCACAATCCAGTGCAATAAATTTTCTAGCTTGAAATCAACTAACGTGAAAACACATATGACAATCTAGCCTAGCATGGTACAAAGCATGTCATTTAAACATGGATTCCAGAGAAGCCTCACATTTTTGTCTCATCTGCACGATGCCATCCTGCAGAATATTTAGTATAAATAGTGTATTAGTTACCATAGTGGGAGAGAAATAATCTGCAAAATTCAGAGTACAAAGAAGGATCTATACATCAGAAAATAGCACCATTACGAACACACTTCAGTGATATCATAGCAGACCAGATCGAATCAAGAAAGCTCATGCTAGCCTTGACGGCCCCTCTAGGTCTAACGTCCAGCCTGCACCACACCAGAGAAAACACATTAGCTCATCTGGACAACTTGTCAAATACCTAGCGAGCGAAAACATCAAGAACCCGGATGTGGCACATGAGTGAGTTCTCTAAGGAAGCAGAGACCTCCCGATGCAGTAGCAAAGAAGATCAAGCATGGGAGAGCACATCTAAGAAGAAAAGGAGAGCTAGGAGAGAGCAGCACACATCACCTGGCTTGGAGGAGAAAAGGAGAGCTAAATAGTGTATTAGTTACCATAGTGGGAGAGAAATAATCTGCAAATTCAGAGTACAAAGAAGGATCTATACATCAGAAAATAGCACCATTACGAACACACTTCAGTGATATCATAGCAGACCAGATCGAATCAAGAAAGCTCATGCTAGCCTTGACGGCCCCTCTAGGTCTAACGTCCAGCCTGCACCACAACCAGAGAAAACACATTAGCTCATCTGGACAACTTGTCAAATACCTAGCGAGCGAAAACATCAAGAACCCGGATGTGGCACATGAGTGAGTTCTCTAAGGAAGCAGAGACCTCCCGATGCAGTAGCAAAGAAGATCAAGCATGGGAGAGCACATCTAAGAAGAAAAGGAGAGCTAGGAGAGAGCAGCACACATCACCTGGCTTGGAGGAGAAAAGGAGAGCTAGAGAGAGAGCAGCACACATCACCTGGCTTGGAGGCTTGCATCAAGAGGATGTCATCCATGGAGCTTCAACACACGCTCGCCGGTGGCAAGATACCGCCGCTGCTGGTTACCATGGAGACGAGGCTCCAGCGAAGCACCTCTGCGTCGTCGCCGCCGGCTGCATAGAAAGAGGAGGTGAGAGAGAGAGAGAGAGAGAGAGAGAGAGAGAGAGAGAGAGAGAGATACGGTGGAGGAGAGGCCACAAGGGCATACCTATGAGCGAGGTCAGCGAGCACCATGGGGAGAAGGGCGGGGCAAGCTTGGCGACAAGGAGAACGCGCGAGACGGACAGCGGCGGCTGCGGGGACTGGGGGAAGAGAGTCTAGGGTTTGTACCGCAAGCTTTTTATCCATCCCGGTGAAAACAATCGACGGTGAAGATTGACTAAGAGAAGCGATCGGACGACAGACGGGTCCAAAGCTCTGAGAATCGCCCCAACTGATGCAAGGATGTTATCTTTAGATATAAATTTCTCATTCTTTGGGTTAATAAAAAAAAAACGTTGCTGCCAAACCAGGCCTAAATCAGAAACGGGAAACAAACACGGCCACAGTTGCTGCCCCCACCGATTTTTGACTTCCCGCTGGGCGGCCGATTCGAACGGAACAGAGAACCAACCCCCACAAGAGATTCAGTCCCCATCGCATCTCGCTTCCCCGTTCCCCGTCGGCGCCGCCTCCGACCACGATTCCGGCTAAGGCTGCATCTCCGTCAAGATCCACATCCGCACATGGGGTCGCCGCTCCACATCGGTGAGCCATCCCGCTTCCCTCCCCCCTCCACCCCCTCCCTCTGTGCGTGCGCGCGCGCGATTTGATTCGGTTATCCAATGTAAGCCTGAGTGGGTGGAGACCTAGGTTATGCGTCTGCGTGCTCCTCCGCCGTTTTTAGCGCCACGAAAATTTCCTCTCGATTTTACTTGGTCCAGTCTGCTGTTATGTTGCGTCCAGTCTCGGTACGGATTCACACCATTCAGTGACGAATTCATGGGTAGTAATTCTAGATTTCCGATTTAGCGCAGACTCTCCACCACTCATGGGAAATGGCGATAAAGAGAATATCTGCCAAGACCGCAACATTGTATCCGATTGCCCAACGCTGCACAGGGAGGGGGCTGTCTCCACAAAGCGGAAGAAGAAGCCTGGAGGGTTCAACCTCAGGAAAAGCATAGCGTGGAACCCTGCTTTCTTCACCGAAGAAGGTGTGGTAATTCTTTCGCAGATCCTATTGCAAGATCGGCCTGGAGCTAAGCTAACAGGTTTTGTGAATTTTTCACAGGTGTGTTAGATAATACGGAGCTTTCTGTGCTCAGTGGCTCCCAAATGAAGGCGAACAGGAGCCCTGGCTCGGTGGTTGGTGGTACTGTTTCCCCGTTGTGTAGGTTTGGGAGATCTGGCAGTGCGTCCGTACTGAAGGAAGCCGCTGAGAATTCCCGTGGCAAATTGCTTGTGAAGTATCGGAGCACCGAGAACAAGGGAAGGAAATTGTTCTCACCTGCAAAATCCTCTGAGCGGGACCGGGACGAACAGAAAGAAGTTTCGGTCAGTTTTTCACTCACCGCTTAGTTACTTATGGTAGCGTTCACTAATAGTTATGCAATGTCATTTCTATTTCTGACCAACTGCAGGGAAAACAGGATAAGAGGTCAGCACGAAGCATTCAAAGTTCAATACCGCGGTCACCAGCAGGATATCCATATCCTTTGTCAAGTTTTAGGATAACCGGACAAGCCTTAGTTTTTTGTTACTAGCAGTAGGTTTAACTTATCGTCGATACTGGTGTTACAAAGTTTAAGTCCTGGTAACTACTAAAAGTGTTGTTAGTCTTAACTTGGTTATACACAGAAGAAGGTGCCAAATTCGAATGCTACAACTCAAATGACAAGAACACCACAAAAGTCATTTCAGCCTTCTATTCCTCTGGTCCCTAGAAGTACCTCATCAGCGACAAATATTTCCAAATCAAACACAAAGTTACCTCCAGGTATTCTTGTGTACATCGCTTTTCAAGGAAGTTAGGTCCCTGTGAACTCAGGGATTTTCTTTTACTTGACCTCAGTGACATTTGTCTGTTGTTTAACTTTACTTTGTGTGCACTGTTGTACTAGTGTGTTACTACCAACTAGCTAACTCATGGCACTGCTATTTTTCAGTTAAAACCGATCACCCAAGTAGAGTGGAGGCACTCCAACCTTGGTCGAAGATTAAGCCTACAGCTTTGACTAAATCCTCTAGACACACCACCGAGAATGATGTGGTGAGTGCTTGTACTAATTACCATCTTAATATGGGAAATTTTTCTATGCGCCACTAATATTTCAAGCAATGTCATTCTATCCCTGAGTTTACATCACTCCCCGGATAAAACTGAAGGTCATGCATATTTATGCAACTTAGGCACTTGAAACATATGTGGATATTTAAGGTCTGAATTTTCGAATGTAAGCAACTTCATTCTATATTGTCTTTCCTGCTTTAGAGTCCAAAGGTTTAGATTTGTAAATCTTGATGTATGAAGTTTTGACCATCTCAAATATGTTTTAAAAGTGTATAACATATAACAAAATTATCTAGTCATCTGGGGAAAACATAAACAGTTGAGCATGCCACCTAGCATCCTTGCAAGAGAAAAATGTCATATAGACAACATTTTCCAATCTTAATCTTACCCCTGGAAACAAAACTTAGTGCTGACCTGACCTAATAAGAATTTCAAGTTTTACAAAATATGATTTGCATCACCATTTAGAGAATTTTTCTGCACTTTTTTGTTTGCAGTATCTGAAACATGCCTGTTTCTTTTTCAGGCGCCTGTTCTTACTGCTATCAATGAAGAAGGCAATAGTTCTAGGAAATGTGCAAGTTACGCAACATATTTACAAAATATGCCCTCCAGTTCCGCTGGTGTCCCTGCATCAACTATTGCTAAGCCATCAGCACTTCGCATGCCTTCACCTTCAGTTGGTTTTTTCTCTCAGGTTATGTTCTTCCATACCTAGTCACATGTGTTGGTTCTATCTGTAGTATGGAAAATTATTCGATTATTTTACAGCTACTTGAGTAATAAATAGACATGTGATTCCACACGGCCTTCTTGTCTGCATATCACCAAACTTTGCAAATTAGTTCCCTGCAAATGTACGAGACAATGGCGCTGATCTCCTAATAAATAGATGTGTGATTGGGTCTCACACACTTCCCACCAACTGAGCGCTCAGTCCTCACTTATAATTTTGGCATAAGCAGAAATAGATGTCTGTAAGTTAGTACAAATGTTGTTTCTCTTCTTTGATTAATTTACCTTCCAAGTTTTCTCACTCTTGAACTTCTGAAATCCGTTGGCTTGCCTTTTTCATTTAATTTTTATTTTCTTGAGAGTTTTTATTTATTTTGTCAATACATTTTTTTTGAGGGGCAAGCAGCGGGAGAGTTTCCCACTGCAATTTTTATTCATTATAAACTATAATTACAGGGCAGGTATTTACAAGATTAAAGGGAAAATCACAATTTTTTTTTCTAAACTTCTGTCTCTAGCCAGACTTTGAACTGGTAATACATTTATTCTTGAACACTGTTCAATTTTTCACTGACTGAATGATTGTTTTCAGGAAAAGGCTCTTGTGTCACATGACGATGCTGCTCAAGGAAATGCAAAGAGCCGCTTTACTCGAAATACTTCATCACTTGCGAAGCCTCCTAGATATAAGCAGTCTGAGTATGTAAATAGCAGGCTATCTCAGGCTCCTGTATCCAGTGGTGATACTGCTCAAGGAAATGCGAAGATATGCTTTGCTAGAAATATGTCAGCACTTGCAAAGCCTCCTAGATATAAGCAGCCCGAGGATTTAAAAAGCAGACTCTGTCTTACAGCGAAGCTGCCAACCAATTGCCTTACCAATTCAGAGCCGCTTGTGCATCCTGTAATCAACACTTTGGCCTCTTCATTACCTGGTCTAGAGCATCACAATGTGTGTTCTGGGAAAGAATCCTTGTCCGAAGTCAAAGCAACATGCTTAGCAAATTCAAGAAATGCAAATAATGAACCAACACGGAAGGTTGATTGCTTCTCTGCTGGAAGTGGAGCTACTACACGATCACCGGGTTCAGAAAAGAATGGTGGTTCTAGAAATGACATGTCAAATGCGCATATTGTTGCATCACATGTGGAAGGAAGTGGCATTATCAACATAGCTGAGCCTCATGAGGATTCCCACTCTCTTAAATCTATGTGCTCCTCAACCATTGAGCATGTTGAGGACTCCTGTTCTCATGAAACCATCGGCTCCTCAATGGAACCTGTGGCGGTGAGCAAATTGTCATCGGCTTGTATTTCTGAAGTGTGCACCCTCGACGATTTCATTTGTCAAAGCAAGTCAGAAAATTGTGCTGGTGTAGCAATTGACCTGGAAAATTATCTGTCTGGAGAGAAAATGGTCACGGTTTCTTCATCAGAAGGCAACAGGTGCACTCCAGGTCCTGACTTCTTGCGAGATTTTGATTCCTGCAATCAACAACGTACTGAATTTTCTACTCTAAGGAAATCAGCAGAGTCTGCGCCATGTGCAGATTGGTTGCCACCGTGTGGTAATTCAGTTGATATAAAACCAGCTTCAGCTGACGGTACAACAGATTTGCACGGTTCTTTTTGTAATGAGGCCGAACCTAATTCATCTGTAGAACCAAATACTGATGGTGGTGTGGACTTTGACTCAGATAATCCATTGATTGACAAGGAAGTTCAGCTGTCAGTAGGGTGTGACTGTGAGCATGATTATAGGAGTTCAGAATGTTCCCCTATAGAACCAGCAGCACATGTGCCTTGTGCTGATTTTAGTGATCTAAAAGAAGTCACAGTTGATTTTAGGACAGAACCACATGATTCTTTGGCAGTGGAAAGACGACCTCTTATATTGGAAGAACCCAATACTGAAGAGGATATGGATCTTGACGCAGATAGCCCACTGATTGGCAAGGAAGTTCAGCTGTTAATAGGGTCTGAGTATGACCATGATTATAGGAGTACAGAATGTTCCCCTATGGAACCAGGAGCAACTGTGCCTTGTACTGATTTTAGTGATTTAAAAGAAGTCGAAGTTGACCGTAAGACAGAAACACATGATTCTTTGGCGGTTGAAAGACGACTTGTTTTATTGGAAGAACCAAATACTGAAGACGATATGGAGCTTGACACAAGCGAGTTTTCAACTCTAGAGGATGCATCATCTATAGGGTATGCATGTACCAAGTATATCAAATGCTAGAATTTACTGGCGTCAATTGCATAGTGCATTGATAGTCTCCTTATGTTTTGCAGAAAGAACAAGGCAGTTCACAGATCAGGTGCAAATACCATCATTAAAAATCATCTAAAACAATTGGTACCATTTTCGGAAGAATGGCTTGCTGCCATGGAGGCTTGTGGGGAGGTCAGTTTACTTGACACCATTGACTTTTCGAACTTTGTATTTATATGAATAAGCAGTATTGTAATTATCTGGATTTTGTGTAACTGATGTTCCATACAGTTATAATGTACAATACCCCCTCGCCCCCTAAGCGACAAACTTTGATGTCAATATATATAATTCTGTACTTTTGTAGTTCTCTGTTTGTATATTAGGTAGATGATGTGGTGAATCTGATCAAGCATTCTGATATTAATATCTGAATCCAGTATCTCAGTAGTAGCTGATTTAGGACCATGGCGTAGCTATATTCCCTGGGGTACTTACATTGCATAAAATTTAGCCTCATACCAACCAGGGACAAGAAATTGGATTAATAATCTGTTGGATTAAGCTATATAAGTGTGCAATTGCTGCCTTCAAATTTTACTGGAACGGTAGCTTTCATATAACTGCTGGTAGATCTCCCCCATGTTCCTCCTTTTTTCCTTCTCTTGGAGAAACCGTAGAGCATGCCCCATATCTGGCTGTTACAATTTCCATTGAATATATTACCATCTTCAGTACGAGGTTTCCACCTGACGTGTAAATACATTTTAACAGGAAGTTCTGGAACAGAAGAGTGGAGCTGTGCAAAATTCTCCTACCGACAAGACTACCCCAGAACCCAGTCCGTGGTCACCGGTACGTTCCTACGTAATTGCAATTATCTAGTCTTCTCTAAACATGCATCAGGCGGTGCTTTAATATTTCGTCAGGTTTAGGAAATGTGTACACGCAATAAATCTAATTGAAAGAAGTCCCATTCTTATTAGAATGTTCATTTTTTTTCATTCTTGAGGAGAGAACTTCCATACTTCAAATGCACAATCTAAATTCACAATACCGGTTTGTTTTTTACGCTATGAGAAAATAAGGATACCGATTCAGTTAGGATCAGTAGACTCTTTACAAACTGAAGGGCATGCATCCTTTACGACTCTGTCATTTTGGTGGAATTCAAGAGATTTGGCATCTGTCTTTGTAGGTCAAACGCAAGGCTCAAGATGTTGGTCCATTTGACTGTACCAAGTACTCCAAAACCGTTCGAACAACTGACACTCCTTAACCTGCACAGCTGCACTTCACCTTCTCATGAGGTACTAGCAGACACGCTGTACAAAGTCAGAGCACAGCTCGGAGCCTTGTGATCTACCACTGAATCTTACTTTGTTCAACCCAACAGCCTCGTTGAGGTGCTTTTGTTTGTTACCTCCCACTGTATCCTTGAATTGTAAAATCAATACTTGTTGAGATCACGCCACAAGCAATCCTTGGTAAATAAAGATATCATCATTTCTTATGTTTCGTCTGAATCCCTATTAGCACCTAACTGTCTGAATGTATCTTAACGCCATAATGTCACTAATCTAATGAAGCGAGCAACATTATGAGGGGGAAGACTTGTTCTTACAAGGTAAAAATGCCATTATGTAGTGATACAACAACAGTATTATGTATGCTAGTATCTCTTTGTGAGTTTGCAATTGTCAAAACTTTCCCTGGAGGAGAGGCAGAAGGAAAGGGGCGCTCTGCTCTAGCTGAGGTCGTCGTTGTCGTCGTCTTCGCCGCTGACGAGGGGCCCGATCCGCCACTCGCTGCCGTAGTAGGAGTTCGGCAGGCCGAGCCAGAACTTGAATGCCTCGGCTGCCCGCTTGCGCTCCCTCCGGCGGTCCTGCCTCGCCTGCGATGCGTGCTTGCTGGTGAACATCCTCGAGTGCATCTCGATGTAGATCTTCTTGTACTTGGTCTTGTTGGGCGCGATGCCGTTCTCCTCCATGCACGCCACGATCTCCAGCGCCTTCTTGAAGAAGGCTCCCCGGACGCACACGTCCGCAAGCGCGTCGAGGAGCTCCTCGTCGGGCTTCAGCGGCGGCAGCTTGCCGCCGGCCGCCTCGCACCGCTCCTTCACCTCGTTCCACAGCACCAGCGCTTCCCCTGGCTTCCGGGCGATGGCGACCCCCTTGGCCAGGCTGCCGTAGGTCGCCACGTCCGGCTGCACGCCGCTCTCCTTCATCCTCTCTACCGTCTGCTTCGCCGTCTCCAGCAGGCCTTGCTGGCAGTAGCCTTCCACCAACATGTTCCAGGCCGCCCTGTCCACCGTCACCCTCGGGTCCTTCTCCATCTCCTCGAACACCTTGTGCGCCACCTTGGGCTGCCCCGACGCCGCGAACGCCTTCATCAGCGTCGTGTAGCTCACCGTCGACGGCGCCACCCCCCGCGACCGCATCTCGTTGAACAGTGCCAGCGCGCCGGCGCTGTCGTCCATGAGCACGCACCCATCGATGAGGGTGTTGTACGTCACCACGTCGGCCTCGATGCCGGCGTCCGCCGTCATCTCCTCCAGGAGCTCCCTGGCCCTGCTCATCTGCAGCTGCTGACAGTACCCCTTGATGAGCACGTTGTACGTCACCCGGCTCGCCGGCACCCCTGCTCTGCCCATCTCCTCGAGCACGGCGTGGGCGCGCTCTATGTCGCCGGCGGCCACGAGGGTGGATATCACCGTCGTGTACGTGACGTTGTCTGGCCGGCTCTCCGGCATCGTCTCCCCCTCAAGCCGCATGGCACGCGCCATGGACACCACGTCGTCCACGCGCCCGGCGTTCATGTAGCCCTTCATCAGCGTCGTGTACACCCTCGAGTTGGGCGGGTACGTCCTCGGCAGCAGCGGCGCCTCGGCGCCTTCTCCCGGCCTGGTCCCGTCCACGATGTCCTCGAGCACATCGCTGTGCTCGTCGGGGACGACGGCGGCGACGTCGTTTCCTTCGGCTGCCACTTGTCTGAGAAGGAGGCAGACGTCGGTGCGGCCTTCCCGCATGGCCTGCACGATCCTCTCGGCCGTGGAGATGTCGCCGAAGCCGACGTAGGCGGCGATGAGGGAGTGGAAGGTGGTGGCGCAGGGGGCGAGGCCGGCGGAGAGCATCCGCTCGAGCACGCGCGCGACGAGGTCCCGGCGTCCGGCTCGCGCGCACATCTTGATGGCGATGTTGTACGTGAGGGCGTCGGGTGCCGCGCCGGCGCCCCAGGCGCGCATCTCGTCGAACAGGTGGCGGAAGCGGCGGCAGTCCCCGGCGTCGGCGCAGGCGTTGAGCGCGGCGTTGAACGCGGCCGTGTCGGGGAGGGAGAAGGCCGACGAGGGAGAGGCCGTGGCGCCGCGGAGGTGGTGGAGGACGGCGTCGAAGAGGCGGAGGGCGCGGGCGGGGCGGAGGCGGGAGACGGCGGCGGTGTACGCGCGGCGGTCGGGGAGGAGGCCGCGGCGGAGCATGGAGAGGAGGAGGGAGTAGGCGAGGTGGGCGTTGCCGGAGCGGGCGGCGGCGGAGGCGGCGAGGGAGAGGGAGTTTGCGTCGAGGAGGCTGAGGCTGCCACTGGCGCGGAGGCGGTGGAGGAGGCCCGCGGCGCGGGAGAAGGTGTGGGAGGAAGAGGTGGAGCTGTAGGAGAGCTGGGCGAGGAGGCGGGAGGCCGCGGTGGGGGACTCGGGGAGGGAGGGGGAGGAGGCGAAGAGGCGGTAGGCGGCGTCGGTGTCGCCGGCGCGGAGGAGAGCGACGAGGGCGTCATCGTCTTCGTGGGTAGTGGAGAGTTGTGGGGCGGGGGAAATTGCCGAGTAGAGGATGTGGTGGGTGCGCGAGGAAGAGGAGGAGGAGGTGGTGGTGGTGGGCGGCGGTAATGGCGGTGGGGCGGAGAAGGCCGGAGGATGGGGCTGGAGGTGGAGCTTGCCGTGGCCGTGCAGCATGATGGATGCTCTGCTCTGCACAAGAGTGAGGAGGAGAAGAGGAGAGGGAGAGGAAGGGGATGACGCTGACGTGTTAAACTGTGAGTGTCTCACACACAAATACAAATCCTTTCCGTTTTTGTATCTTCATGTGGAGCCTCTTCCAAATCGTGGCCAAATCTCTACCAAGCTAGGCTAACTCGGCCCACTAACATTCAGGGCCTAACAAGGACTTATGGACCATTTGCTTCACGGATTTGTGCTGTAGTTTAAATGGAGAAGGGCGCTCAAGAGTTCAGGCCGCCGTTTAAAAAAGAAAATGATTTCAGGCCTTCTCGTGGGGAAATGTTTGCGCATCTGGGTCCCCTCCACTCGTTTTTTTTAGGGGTCGAATCCGCCGTCCGATTAGATAGAAAAGATGGTTATATACAACATTTTGGGTTAGGGAAAACTCCCTTTACATGCAATCCACTCGTTTTTATGCTACCTTCATCTACATTAGTTTTTTTTTGAGGAAAGACACATGACGGCATCTTATATCGTATATTGATCAAGAAAAACAACTGGTACATAGGAGTTACAACTCGACGCAACACGGCTAGCACAAAATAAAAATATAATCTAACTCAAACTGATCGTCTTCTTCCTCGCATCGATCGCCGGCTGTTGTAGCATGAAAAATACACTGAAGAAGCAACAAAAGATTGGGCCACCTGCAAACGTCCTCACCAACCAAGGCTTTGAAGACCGACATAGCCACCCGCCGCGTACTACGAGGTCGAATAAACGTAGATAGAACACCGGCTGGGGACACACCCCAAGCAGCAATGCAGGCTTACAATCCTCCACCACCAATCCAGAGGGTTGGAGAAACCGAACCTTACCGTAGATCCACACGAACGAAGAGATTGTAACAGCCCAGATTTGGTACCCTAAAATATGGGCCAAATTTTCACTTTTTGCTTTGTATTGCATCATGGCATAATTATTTAAATTGCTAATTTTAAATAAAGCAACACTTGGAAACAAAGCAACACCTTAAAACAAGGGAAGCAAAACCCTTCCTCAAAATTTCCAAAACTGAATGCTTTGCCCAAAATGGCCAAACCAACTTATTCTTGAATTTCCAAAGTGTCCCGGAAGTTCTAAGAATTGATTTTTATAAATGCCAATCAAATAAATAAATTATGAGAATTTAAATTGGCTTAATTCCATTCCTATTTTTGGAACCAAGTTGGAACTTCCAAAAATTCAAACTAAATTCATGGAGTGCTTCATTATTATGTTGGGAGCCACCATGTTTAATTTCGCTATTTTTGGAAATGGTTAATTGCTCCAATTAGAGGCTTTTTGCTTTTATCAAAAATAACTAAATCTAAACCCCTTTGAACAAAGGTTGGTAAAAACATTTTATTTGGCCTCACCAAATTTTGTGGTGTTGCTGAGAGTTAATTCTAGCCTATATGAATTTTCCTGGAATCTACAAAAATGTCCTGGTGCCCTTTAAAATTGCTGGAAGCTGCTCGAGGACCAATTTGCAATTTGTTTTCAAAATTCCCAGGGACCCTTTTTGCGAAAATCCTTTTTCCTCTCCTCTCACCGTGCCGACCATGGCCACTGGCGCCATGCCGTGGCCATGCCGCACGAATGTCGGCCCCTCCCCTGCATAGCTGGAGGCCAAGGCGACCCACGACGACCGGGACGCTCACCTGCTCCTTTCCCCTCCTCTGCTCCTCCTCACCTCCTTCCCTTCTCTACCCCGTGCGGTCTGCCGTGGTGCCGACGCCGTCGCCGTCGATTGCCGCGCTCTGGACGCCCCCGGGACCAGCCGACGCCGTCAATCACTCCGCCGCGTTCCCTTCTCCCTCTCTACCGGAGAAATCGGGCCGGGGTGCTTCGTCCTCGACGGCCGCATCCTCGACCTCCGCCTCGGCCGCGTCCCCGCCGGCCAGATTCCCGGCGATTCCGCCGTCCCTCGCCGTCGCCGTCCACACTCACGACACCAAGGTGAGGCGTGCTTCCTTGTTAGCCTCTCCCGCGTCCTCTCCCCCTCTTCCGCCGCCCGATTCTGGTCGCCGGCGACGTCAGCGTCGTCACTACGCGCGCCCGGCCTGACCCCCCCCCCCGGCCTGACCGGCCACGAGGCCGGGGCCTCTCGGGTCCCTGCCCGGCCATATGGGCCGGCCCGGTGGCCGGGGCCTCTCGGGCTGTGGCCCGGCCATAGTGGCCGGCCTGCACCCCGGCCTGGCCGGCCTGCCTGCCCCTTTGTGGTTTCTCCTTTTTGTGAATTAGAGTTAAATCAAATAATGCATATCTTGTTAAATAATGATCCAAATTGGGCAAATCAAATTTCAAAATGTTCAGGAAAGCAAACTCCACCAATTGAAATCATTGTAACTTTCTTTTGGAATTATATTATTTTGGTTATTTAAGAATTCCTAAAATGGGTTAATTAATACTAAATTAGGAAAATTCATAACTTATTAAATATTTGTCCAAAAATCATGAAGTAAATATCAAAGTGATCAACATGTCAAATGCTATCAAACCATGCACTTATCACATCATGATCACAAACTTTTATTTGAGGTTATTCATAATTTGATTAAATGAAGTATTTTCAATTATTTAATTATTTTTGTCAATTAATCATCGGTGCTCCGAAATTTACAAATAAATTACCGAAATGATCGGAAGAACGAAACCTATCCATTCATGTCATGTTCATGCATAATTGGGCCACTTCTCTAATAATTTATTGATTCAAAAGATTGTGGTCACTAAGGTACATATGGGGTTACTTCCAAATAATTGCACTAATTATTTGGAACTCCATTTAATTTGTTGAACAAATTAAATGATTTATCTTTGCATCAATTGGACATGTCATCATGTGTTTGCGCATTGCACCTTGTGATCGTGTGATTTATGTGTGATTTGTTTTTCGTTTGGGTATCGATAGATTCCGGAGTCGAGGGTCTCTCTAACTACCCCGACGAGCAGTACTCCGCGCCCGGGCAGCAAGGCAAGAGATAACCTAACCTTGTTGGCATTCTAGCATCCTATGATTTTATCAAATTATTTTATCCACCATAATATTGCATGCGGTTCAAGTGTTTCTTTTGATAAATATTAGAATATCCTATGATTGCATGTTTTCCCCAAGCCAATCACATGTATCCCTACCTATGAACCCTAGTGTTTATGTGTTGGCCGGATACAAATATAATTATTGGTTATATGCTTAGCCATGCTTAGAAATGCGTAGTTGAAATACTAGTTATGTCCGTTGTTAAATTCCATAAATTGTTGATGTCGATGGAATGATTCGAGCATGGTGGATAATGGAAATGCTTAATTAAAATGCTAAGAAGGCTTGGATGAGTTGCCCTCGGGGAGGGTGGTTTGCCTCATTCTTGCCGCCTAGGATGAGAGTGCTTTTAGCTAGAACCAAGAACCGAGCGTGCTTCCATTGGTGGGTGTATGGGCGCCTTACTGACCGAATAACTTGTGCGGGCGTATCCAAGGGTCCTCTAGTTCGGTTTTCCATTTGCGTGTGAGTGGAAAAGATGATGTTGATGAGGATTTGCGTGTAGGACGTGGCGATGGGGCAGGGCGCTGAGAGCGCTGAACCTGTCCTGTGGCCACAGATGACTCTTGGATATTCTCACGTGAGGTAAAGGTTTAACCGCGCCCGCTCGCCGGCCTTCCCCGGAAGAGGGCCAACTAGGTGAGCCGGACGGTACCAATGGGTAAAATAGTACACCCCTGCAGGGATAATCTTTTCGAAAAGCCGTGTCCACGGTTATGGACAAATTCTTGGGAAAGGCGGATTAGCTCATAGATAATTTTAACCTAATTGATATGGCAGCTAAAGGTTGCATAACAAACTTGTGATAAAGGTTCATTTCCTCGAGGGTGAGTCGAGGGAGTGCCTTTGTGTGAGATGAGTGGTGATGGTTGTAAGTAGGTTCGCCGAGAACCGAAGATGCTAATGATACTCTCTTACCCCCGTTATAAAAATATTCTGAGTAGACGAATGCCATGTGTCTTTTTGAGTTTGGTTTATGAAAGATAGCTTTATGCAAAAGAACTACATATACAGCTTTAGAGCCTCCGTCAGTCATTGGGCCTATATCGCCCTATTAAACTTGCGAGTACATCGTACTCAGTCTCTCTTTGCTGCCTCTATGTATTTGTATTTCAGAGGAGGACGACACCGAGCAACTAGGTGGGTTCTTCATTGACGTCGACTACTAGTCTGGGGTTCCCAGGTGGCAGCTTGGGACCGTGGAACAAGCTGGCTGGGATGATGTTTATTGTAGGCCTCTTAGGCCATATTTTTGCTTCTTGTTGTTAGACAACACTACCCGCTTCCGCTTGTTGAATTGTTGGATCGGTGATCCTTTTGCTTGTAATATTTGTATTCTTCTCGTTATATGAGTTGCTATATGTTTTGTGTCGTAGAGTCATGCTTTGTGCCAGTTCTGTTCCACATGTCTCGATCTCTGTGTTATACTTTGATGGTTGTGCGAATTACATAGCCTCTCTGTATAATTCTGGGGTCGGGGCGCTACAACTTGGTATCAGAGCAGGACTGCCTGTAGGAAACCCGTTCTTTGGTCGATGTCGAGTCTAGTTCGTGAAAATTATTTTTAACCTAAAAATGAGTTGTGAAAACCCTCCTAGGATTCTTTTTACTCCTTATCCAATTCACTCTGATCTCGGTGCCATCTTATCTCAATTTGGTTTTTAACGGTTCTTCTGATCGTCGGCAAAGTTCTAAATCTTTAGGATCACGGGGTTGGGTTTCTACCTCTAGTTACTAGTTATAGCTACTCGTCTGCCAAATCTAAAACAATGGAGAAAGGAAGTATAGTGGTTCGTCAAGATATTTCTTGCCGTAGCCCAAGATCTTGAACCGAGGGTCCCGGATTGTGCTAGGGCTCCGGTGTAATGTTTCATGAGGGTTGTCACCCTTGTGGGCATTATGCTATTGTGGGTCCCAGTACATGAAGCTGATCTTTAACCCAAGATCTTTTCTGTTGAACCCTGATGTTAATTCAATATCTACATCCGGAAGCACTCTAATGATCTACCCTATCCATCGGAGCTAGATACTAACTGCGTCCTTGTCAAATCTACAGAATGGCACAACGTCCTCCGCTCTACCAAAACGAAGCCACTCCATGGGACCAGTGGACACCCGTTGATCGGCAGAAATCCCATACAACTAAAGATCTGCCCAAGAAAAGTAGTGAGCACCTCACCGGAGTTAGAGGGCCGGACGCCAATGTGATAGACAAACGCAGGTGCTACATCTGTAAGGAACCCGGTCATCCATGCAGGGAGTGCCCCCTTCGGTACCCCGGTAGGAGAGGAGCACCACGAGGAAAGGGGTGCAGTCAGTGCGGAAGGGGTGGACATCAGGCGAGTCAATGCCACGGCAGTTGCCCGCACTGTTTCAACGAGCATCCACTTGGCGGTTGCCCAACCGTTAGTGCCACTTGCTACCTATGCGAAGGGAATGATCATCCTCCAGCTGAGTGTCCTATGGAAGTCGTAGTAGACGCATGAAAGGATGCCCGTGATAAAATCGCTCAGGACACCATACACGCCCCGAGGAAGAAGCGCCAGAGGGTAGACAACCCCGGGAGACACGCCTGCTACACCTGTGGCCAGATGGGTCACTACTGCTGGGAGTGCCCCAACGCCTCTGCTGACGAAGCTAAGGAGGACCCCAGCGTCCTTATGGGTGAGCTATGCATCAACAACCCTCTTGCTACAGTTTATTAATTCTGGAGCTTGGCCATGTAGCCTCTATCTGAGAATCTAGTTATCCTATCTGTCGGCTAACTTTAGCAAACTCCTTCCTCGGACATGTCCAGTCTGAATTACCCACATGCCTAACCAACTCGGAATCTCAAGCAAAAAGGATGCTTGGAGCCTATCAAGAGTATGACCTATTGCTATCCGGAAACCCCGACAAGTGCAATGTTGTGGTTCACGCACCTCACCGGAAGGTCTTTTGACTGGATCTCCTAACTCTTTCAAAATCCACCGCTATCCATGAGAATCATGTGTAACTGGTTCTAGAAGTTTTCCCCTAAGGTCCTTTCTCTATCCCCAAGTACGATCTCCACTTGATGAACGATTGGAGGTTATCCCGAAGCCGGAGTGTGATACCTAGAACCTCAAGGAGAACCTCACTACGGAGTTGCTAGGTATCTATCGGTAAATCCTCCTACTCCATCTATCTCGTGGCAATAGCTCAATATCAGGTTTTACCTCTCTAGCTAATTGTGGATCCAATGCTATATCCTTCCCACCTTGGTGAAAATCAAGGTTTGCCCAATCACACGGAAGTTGGGTCATTTCACCAGTCGTCTTAGGGCCCAATCCTCAATCTTATGGAAATCTCTTGTGTATCCGAAGTGTGGAGTCCAGAAGATGCCTCTCTCCTCACGGAGCCAAATCTCTACGGTCTACCCAACGGGTGGTTTGAAGTGAAGTCTTGGTGATCGGTTGTCCTATCATCGGCTCGACTTTTGTTTGGTCAAGTCGTTCCTTGTTCCCTCAATGGCTTAGGTTTTGGGCAAGCTTCCTCTTGTCCGTCACCGTAAGTTATCTCCTGTTCTTTCCGCCTTTTTGGCATGTCAAGTTAATTAGCCAATCTCTGGAACAAGGAAGATCATCGTGAGAATCTAGTAGATTGTTAAAGTTAGGAGTTTCTATGTTCTCACTCATCACAACTTCTACTCTAGAATCTCGGGGCGAGATTCTTGTAAGGGGGGTAGAATTGTAACAGCCCAGATTTGGTACCCTAAAATATGGGCCAAATTTTCACTTTTTGCTTTGTATTGCATCATGGCATAATTATTTAAATTGCTAATTTTAAATAAAGCAACACTTGGAAACAAAGCAACACCTTAAAACAAGGGAAGCAAAACCCTTCCTCAAAATTTCCAAAACTGAATGCTTTGCCCAAAATGGCCAAACCAACTTATTCTTGAATTTCCAAAGTGTCCCGGAAGTTCTAAGAATTGATTTTTATAAATGCCAATCAAATAAATAAATTATGAGAATTTAAATTGGCTTAATTCCATTCCTATTTTTGGAACCAAGTTGGAACTTCCAAAAATTCAAACTAAATTCATGGAGTGCTTCATTATTATGTTGGGAGCCACCATGTTTAATTTCGCTATTTTTGGAAATGGTTAATTGCTCCAATTAGAGGCTTTTTGCTTTTATAAAAAATAACTAAACCTAAACCCCTTTGAACAAAGGTTGGTAAAAACATTTTATTTGGCCTCACCAAATTTTGTGGTGTTGCTGAGAGTTAATTCTAGCCTATATGAATTTTCCTGGAATCTACAAAAATGTCCTGGTGCCCTTTAAAATTGCTAGAAGCGGCTCCAGGACCAATTTGCAATTTGTTTTCAAAATTCCCAGGGACCCTTTTTGCGAAAATCCTTTTTCCTCTCCTCTCACCGTGCCGACCATGGCCACTGGCGCCATGCCGTGGCCATGCCGCACGAATGTCGGCCCCTCCCCTGCATAGCTGGAGGCCAAGGCGACCCACGACGACCGGGACGCTCACCTGCTCCTTTCCCCTCCTCTGCTCCTCCTCACCTCCTTCCCTTCTCTACCCCGTGCGGTCTGCCGTGGTGCCGACGCCGTCGCCGTCGATTGCCGCGCTCTGGACGCCCCCGGGACCAGCCGACGCCGTCAATCACTCCGCCGCGTTCCCTTCTCCCTCTCTACCGGAGAAATCGGGCCGGGGTGCTTCGTCCTCGACGGCCGCATCCTCGACCTCCGCCTCGGCCGCGTCCCCGCCGGCCAGATTCCCGGCGATTCCGCCGTCCCTCGCCGTCGCCGTCCACACTCACGACACCAAGGTGAGGCGTGCTTCCTTGTTAGCCTCTCCCGCGTCCTCTCCCCCTCTTCCGCCGCCCGATTCTGGTCGCCGGCGACGTCAGCGTCGTCACTACGCGCGCCCGGCCTGACCCCCCCCCCCCCGGCCTGACCGGCCACGAGGCCGGGGCCTCTCGGGTCCCTGCCCGGCCATATGGGCCGGCCCGGTGGCCGGGGCCTCTCGGGCTGTGGCCCGGCCATAGTGGCCGGCCTGCACCCCGGCCTGGCCGGCCTGCCTGCCCCTTGTGGTTTCTCCTTTTTGTGATTTAGAGTTAAATCAAATAATGCATATCTTGTTAAATAATGATCCAAATTGGGCAAATCAAATTTCAAAATGTTCAGGAAAGCAAACTCCACCAATTGAAATCATTGTAACTTTCTTTTGGAATTATATTATTTTGGTTATTTAAGAATTCCTAAAATGGGTTAATTAATACTAAATTAGGAAAATTCATAACTTATTAAATATTTGTCCAAAAATCATGAAGTAAATATAAAAGTGATCAACATGTCAAATGCTATCAAACCATGCACTTATCACATCATGATCACAAACTTTTATTTGAGGTTATTCATAATTTGATTAAATGAAGTATTTTCAATTATTTAATTATTTTTGTCAATTAATCATCGGTGCTCCGAAATTTACAAATAAATTACCGAAATGATCGGAAGAACGAAACCTATCCATTCATGTCATGTTCATGCATAATTGGGCCACTTCTCTAATAATTTATTGATTCAAAAGATTGTGGTCACTAAGGTACATATGGGGTTACTTCCAAATAATTGCACTAATTATTTGGAACTCCATTTAATTTGTTGAACAAATTAAATGATTTATCTTTGCATCAATTGGACATGTCATCATGTGTTTGCGCATTGCACCTTGTGATCGTGTGATTTATGTGTGCTTTGTTTTTCGTTTGGGTATCGATAGATTCCGGAGTCGAGGGTCTCTCTAACTACCCCGACGAGCAGTACTCCGCGCCCGGGCAGCAAGGCAAGAGATAACCTAACCTTCTTGGCATTCTAGCATCCTATGATTTTATCAAATTATTTTATCCACCATAATATTGCATGCGGTTCAAGTGTCTCTTTTGATAAATATTAGAATATCCTATGATTGCATGTTTTCCCCGAGCCAATCACATGTATCCCTACCTATGAACCCTAGTGTTTATGTGTTGGCCGGATACAAATATAATTATTGGTTATATGCTTAGCCATGCTTAGAAATGCGTAGTTGAAATACTAGTTATGTCCGTTGTTAAATTCCATAAATTGTTGATGTCGATGGAATGATTCGAGCATGGTGGATAATAGAAATGCTTAATTAAAATGGTAAGAAGGCTTGGATGAGTTGCCCTCGGGGAGGGTGGTTTGCCTCATTCTTGCCGCCTAGGATGAGAGTGCTTTTAGCTAGAACCAAGAACTGAGCGTGCTTCCATTGGTGGGTGTATGGGCGCCTTACTGACCGAATAACTTGTGCGGGCGTATCCAAGGGTCCTCTAGTTCGGTTTTCCATTTGCGTGTGAGTGGAAAAGATGATGTTGATGAGGATTTGCGTGTAGGACGTGGCGATGAGGCAGGGCGCTGAGAGCGATGAACCTGTCCTGTGGCCACAGATGACTCTTGGATATTCTCACGTGAGGTAAAGGTTTAACCGCGCCCGCTCGCCGGCCTTCCCCGGAAGAGGGCCAACTAGGTGAGCCGGACGGTATCAATGGGTAAAATAGTACACCCCTGCAGGGATAATCTTTTCGAAAAGCCGTGTCCACGGTTATGGACAAATTCTTGGGAAAGGCGGATTAGCTCATAGATAACTTTAACCTAATTGATATGGCAGCTAAAGGTTGCATAACAAACTTGTGATAAAGGTTCATTTACTCGAGGGTGAGTCGAGGGAGTGCCTTTGTGTGAGATGAGTGGTGATGGTTGTAAGTAGGTTCGCCGAGAACCGAAGATGCTAATGATACTCTCTTACCCCCGTTATAAAAATATTCTGAGTAGACGAATGCCATGTGTCTTTTTGAGTTTGGTTTATGAAAGATAGCTTTATGCAAAAGAACTACATATACAGCTTTAGAGCCTCCGTCAGTCATTTGGGCCTATATCGCCCTATTAAACTTGCGAGTACATCGTACTCAGTCTCTCTTTGCTGCCTCTATGTATTTGTATTTCAGAGGAGGACGACACCGAGCAACTAGGTGGGTTCTTCGTTGACGTCGACTACTAGTCTGGGGTTCCCAGGTGGCAGCTTGGGACCGTGGAACAAGCTGGCTGGGATGATGTTTATTGTAGGCCTCTTAGGCCATATTTTGCTTCTTGTTGTTAGACAACACTACCCGCTTCCGCTTGTTGAATTGTTGGATCGGTGATCCTTTTGCTTGTAATATTTGTATTCTTCTCGTTATATGAGTTGCCATATGTTTTGTGTCGTAGAGTCATGCTTTGTGCCAGTTCTGTTCCACATGTCTCGATCTCTGTGTTATACTTTGATGGTTGTGCGAATTACATAGCCTCTCTGTATAATTCCGGGGTCGGGGCGCTACAGAGATCGAAGATGTCCCACCATAGACCAGCGAACATCTTCCCTTTATCGACACACCAACTGTCAAGATCCATAGGAAACCAACAGATCTGACAGCACCTACTCTCACAACCTCTTCGCCGACGCTAGAAACGTTGACGAGGTAGGGAGAGGCCGGAGAGACCTTATTCCAAGACGCCATCGCTGCCACCACCACGCCGATGTCTCTATGGATACCAAAACAAAAACCTAACATTAGGGACCTTGTAACAGCGCCGGCCGCATGTCTAAGGTCCCCACCCCCTCCCACTGCCAGAGCGACAGTCAGAGGAGGCGGGGACCCATCAAAATCCGGCGAAGAAGACGAAGATGACAGATCGCGGCGACGACGGCGGCTAGGGTAACCCTAGCAGCCACCGCCTTTCCTTTTCCTTGAGCGGTCAAGAAACGTTACATTAGTTTCTCTAATGGGAGCAAAACCAGATCCCACTATTTCTCTCGCCCAAAGTCGGTGCACTGTTCCTAGTCGCGTTGTGTCGGTGAGCTGCGCAAGCAGCGACGCCGCCAAGAGCTGGTCCCCGTCATCGTCCTTTGTGGGAGCCTCCCCTGATTGGCAAGCGCCGCCAACTCCCGCGAGCTCGGGTTCGGGTTCGGATGCGGGTGGGGGAGGGGGGGGGGGGATGACCTGCCCAAGTATTTGGTTTGAAAGGTGTGAGTCATCATACATTATAATCCATTTGTGATGATTTTTTAAAGTTTTTTTAGGTATTACAAGTTTATCATTTTTTTTGGAATCAGTACACTAAAAAGGAAGTTGTGTGCAAGATATTTATTTTTTCTTGATTTTTTTCTTAATTCATGTGCTTTTTAAATAGGGCAAACATTGTCTGTTTGATCATTCATAACTAGGGGGGGTGATTTTTCCAACTTTTCTTGGGACTATCATCCTAGAGTATCTTTATATGATTTTTTTGTGTAATTATAGGGCCAAACTATACCATACATATGGTTAAAATTTAAATTATTTCAATAAAGGCCACTAAAATTATTTATTAATGAAATACTATAGGTAAAAGTTAAACAATTAAATATGTTTAGGGATTTCGTCTCCCATATGATATACATTGTGTAAAATTTTGAAAATCCCAAATTTCAATGTTATTTGTGATACATGCACGCCTCACATTTTTTCCACATTTTTGGCACTAACAGAATAAAAAAAACATTGGATTTCATTTCGACAATCTTGTTTACAATGTTAAAATCAATATCTTTGCCAATATTGCTCACGATATCATTAACTGAGCCATGGATATCTCCCTGGCTTTGGTTATTTGGCTTGAAAACATCAATCTTCATACATGATAATCCATTTTATGAAGACTTTTGTCATTATTCTTGGTATTGCAACTTTATCTTATTTACTTGAACCAAGTACACTAAAAGTAAGCTTTGCACAAGTTTCCATTCTTTTCATAACTTTCCTCAATTTATGTGATGTTTTCAAAACATGATCAAAATCGACAGCATGTCCATCTACAGATAGGGTGTAATTTTTCAAACTTTTTTGGGAATATTTCCTAGAATGCTAGAGTACCTTTATATAATTTGTTTTCTAATTTTTGGGCGAAGCTATACACACTTCTTGTTTGATTATGCTAACTTTTGATAAAATAAATAAATAATCATTTAATCAATGGAATATAGCTCAAAAGTTCAAAAATTCAAGATATTTAGGGATTGTGTCTCCAACATGACATGCGAAAAGCTCAACTTTCTTGCAAGTTTATCATTTTTATTTGAGACTAGTACACTAGAAAGGAAGGCTTGCGTAAGTTTTCTATTTTTTAATTTTTTTGAAAATAAAAATTCTAAGCAACTTATAAACATAGGATTTGCGCAAGTTTTCCATTTTTTTACTTTCAAACAAGTTTTTCCATATTTAAATTGTAAGAATCTTCTTTAGACATGCGAAAAATTCTATTGATTTGCATGAACATTGTTTTTTTGTTACATGTAATCACCTTCATAGAAGTGCAAGGAAATATATTAACACGTACTTTTAAACAACGGACATTCATTTTCAAATATGAGAACATTTAGTACGAAACACACAGTAATTATTTTATTATTATTCAAAACATTGTTAGAGAATAAATATGGATTTCCAGATTAATAAGAAACTACACTCGTTAATGGGCCACACTAAAATCCGACTCTTGTGGAATCCCATCTGGTATGAGGGTAGTGTTTTACACAATGAGCAAGAAATTAATAGGAGTTGTCAAACTTACCATAGAGTGTATGGACACATTGCTAACTCTGTATCTTATTTTATAATTAACACTTGAAAGTGAAAGTTTTCTCAAAAATATTTGGTTGATATGAGTGTTAGGACATGAATAGCGGAAAATACTTAATATTTGTTTTCGCTTTCACTTCACATAACTTTTATCGGACAAGAAACCTCATTAATATGCATCGAAAACAACAATATAGCGGTAGAGATACAAAGACAATTTTTTTTGGGCTTCTAATGTTATCCTTCTTTATATACTATACGACCATATTTGGTAAAATTTAATATCTATGTCCAATAACCACAACATAAACAAGAAGGGGTACAACAAACATCAACTAATAATATCGTCTTCTAGATTTTCTTGTATTAGATTTCAAGACAAACAAGGTTAGTACTGAATAAAAACAAGGTTAGAACAACATGTTTGTGTTCCACTTTCATATCTTCTCCACAATCCTTCATTGGGTCTAAGTAGTGTAGACTACCTTTTCTGATTACACCCTTAGCTCTAACGCACATACTCATCATGGACATGTGTTGCATAGATAATGACCTCTATTGAATAGTGGGTTTTATGCAAAACAAGGGTGACTTCTAAAAATAACTACCGGGACACCTGCAGGTTCCAAGTTCTAGGTCATGTTCGGTTACTTCTTGTTCTTAATTTTCCACGGCTCCACACCCATTGTGCGCAAAGCCCCGATTTGTGCGATAGTTAAATTAGAACCTATTTATGGCGTAAGTTGGATAACCATAGAGGGTAATACATGCTAGAAATAGGTGGTATACCATAATTATGCTTAAGATCTGATTAAATGTGGTTTCAAACTTGTTGTAAGATAATAGGCAATTGAGACGGTAAGTGCTTAATCATGTCTTTAAATTTTCTTTTTTTCTTGTTTCTCGTCTTTCCTTGTTTCTCTTTTGGTTATTTATCATAATTTTATTTTAATTTTTATTTTTCCTATTTTCATTATGTTTTTTCCATTTTTATTATTTCTTATCATATTTTTATTCTTTTCAATATTGACTTTTTTCTTTAAAAGTTATTTTCCATATTTTTATTTTTCATGGTTTTTATTTTTTATTTTTTGTTAGATTCATGAACATATTAAATTGTATATTATAATATGGCTCTACATGTTTTTTTAGACATCTGAACAATTTTGTTAATATGCATGAACATTATTTTCTTGATACATGGAGATCAACCTTATTACAAGTGAACATTTAGTTTGATTTTATTTATTATTATTTTGTTTTTTAATTACATGTAAATATATGAATATTTTCTATGATATATGAACATTTATTTGGAACACATGAACATTTATTTCCAGATACATGAAAATTTCTTTCGGCACATGTGAACAATTTTTCATTAAGACATGCAATAATTTTATTATTATTAAAACATTTCATAGAGAACAAATAAGATTTTAAGACTCATTAAAACTTGTACAGGTTAATAGGCCGCACTAAAATGCGGATCATGTGGAGTCCCTTTATGTGTGAGATCGGTATCTTACACAATGATCATCAAACAAGATCTCTCGTACTTGTCGTAGCGAAAATTCACATGCTCCTATTAGTCTTTTTTTAAATAAAAATAGTAAAACATTTCAACAAAATCTACAAACAATTGGAGATGAACATATAAAAATGTTCTACAGACGTGCCAAGTTGCGTGCTGAAATGACATATTGGTTGTTCTGTGTAAAAAAGACAAATCAGTGGCCAAAATGGGATTTCAAATAAGTTTTTAGAGCACTGATTTTGTTATTTTTGTACAGAGCACCACACGTGTCATTTTATCATGAAACTTGGCACGAATTTAAAAACATGTATATGTTCGTCACCAATTTTGTTTCAGAAAATTCTGAAGCGTTTTACTATTTTTTTTATTCTAGCAGGAGCATATGAGCTCGGGAGCCAACACGCCTTCCTCATGTCATTGTGTTTACAAACATATATACCTATTTCTATATCTTACTCTAGACTTAAATTTCAATACAATTTTGTGTGTGTGATTATTTGATTTATTGAATGTTGGAATGAATAGTGTCAGATACTTAATGTTTATATTCATATCCACCGCACAAAGCCTAGACCTGATGGGAAATCGCATTTCGTATGCATGAGAGAACAATTGTTCGAGTTAGAAAGACAAGGGCCAACAGGGTTTTAGTTTCTAATGTATCCTTCTTCATATACTATACGTTCATAATTGGTATAAATTTCATCATTTGTCTCCAATAATCACAACATTAAACAAGAACGCTGCAACCAAAGCAGCTATAAACGTAAGTCATCCGTCTAAATATCCTTTTCTAGAGTTTCTTGTATTATGTTCCGAGACAAACATGATTATTACAATTTTTTCCTCTTTTAAATCCCCTCAAAAAGCCTTTATTGGGTTTAAATAGTGAAGACTACCTTTTCATTTAGACCCATAGCTATAACGCACTTGCTCAAAGGGCACATGTTGCATAGAAAATGCGATGAGTTGAACAGCGTTTCCGCAAAAGTGGGACGACTTGTTCTATCGTCTAAAAGTAACTACCGGGACACCTGCGGGTTTCAAGGTCTAGGGTACGTTCGGTTACTTCAGGTTCTTAATTTGGCACCCAATGTGTGTGAACCGACGATTTGTGCGATAGTAAAATTTGGAACCTACTAATGGCGAAAGTTGGATAACCATAGACGTGATGACATACTAGTGATGGGTGACACGCACCTAAGATCTGAGTAAATGTGTATGCAAACTTGTTCAAAACTCAAATGGTGACGGTTATTTGTCATTCATTCCTTTAGATATCATATTAATCGATAAGATTTATTGATTTTTTTTCCAAGGAACTAGCCTCGAGGAACTCAAAATTAAAGATTAGGATGAAATCGCAATAAAAGATGATAAATAATACCTATGGGCCCATGTTCGTAATAAGAGTACTTAGTCAATGTACAAACACGATCTAGTACTGACAATGACATCACAGTCAGGTATACTAACAAGAATACCCCTCCGGACAACTCGCCTTGAAAGAGTGAGTATCTCCAGGAGAGGCTTATCTTGATGATGAAAATGCTAGCAAAGCACCCAACAATTATGCAAAAATGTTGAAGAACCAACGAAATCTGCGCGCATCGTAAAGTTAAACACCTTTGGGGAATCAGACTATTTTTCTGAAACCTGACAAGGTCAAATGCTATAGCTAGCTCGATATGCGGCATTGGCTCCCCGTAAATGTGTTGAAGCATGAACAACCTGATGCCATTGTACCCTTTTGGTGTATATTATGTAACAATCCCTTGATGTCAGTAAAAGGATAATGAAAGTTTCGTAAGGCGTCTGAAGCAGGCTACCATGAGACAAATGATACTCTTTCTAAAGAGATTTGATTCGGAACTCTTTTATGTCCATGGTCAATATGGAAACTCTTTCAAAGGTTTTACTTTGTCCATATCAACAAACAATTCAAAATACATCGACTTTTTCATAACAGATCCCAGTCAAATAGCATTGATTCGAATCACTTCCCTTTATATTATACTACCTTGATTTTTTGTTTTTGTTTCAGGATGCGCGAAGGCAACAATCCCAATTCCTGTTATATATGTAGATTGACATAAGGGAAGGGGAAACATGATAATTACTAGAAATGTTTCTCTGAATGAGAAGCCGGATCTTGAAACAGAATCCATGACAACAGTGCTTGGATCACTGAAAAGGTCAATTAACCAATAACTTAACTGAAGAAAAACCATCACCAATAATGTCACCAAGGAATGATCCTTTAATTAATTCCAAATGTGCATGCATTCTTAGGAGTATCACTCAATTAAACAAAACAATCCCCGCTCTCATTTGTTTAAGCGAAACACGAAGAAATGGAGCGAGAATTTTAGCAAAGCAAGTAACAAAAATGAAAAATGGCCGGCCGATCCACTGTTCTCCAGTAAACGGCCATTGTTTCCCATTTTCTTCTTGCACTTACATCATGGAGCTGCTGTTGATGAGGCTCTGCCATGGGTTCGACGAGCCTCCATTGTTCATCCAGTAGAAGTCCCTCGATGATTGGCCGCCGTCGTCATCGCCGCCATTGTTGTTGTTATTGTTGTCCATCGTCGCATTATTGTTCATGGTACCCAGCTGCTGGGATCCAACACCGCCACCACCATTAGCCATACCGAACTGTGGCTGCCACTGGAGCCCCATCATCCCCCTCATGCCGCCGTCTCCTTCCCCGCCCTGAAAGGCTGTAGTAGTCGCGCCGCCGATTCCATTTCCACCTACCGCGAACCCGCCATGCTGCTGCATCGTACCTGCAATGCCATATGACGTCGCCGGCGGCGTCATCAGCATCCCAATGCCTGATCCGGCGCCAGGCGCACCATAGTAATAGCCGCTGCTGTTCTGACGGTGGCCGCCATCGAGAATCCCTCCTGCTCCTCCTCTCAGGACGTCCAGAAACGATGTCGTCCCGCCGGAAGCCGCCGCCGGGTTGGAGGACGACGACGAGACGAAGGTGGCCAAGGAGATACTGCCTGGAAGCTCAAACCCGGACATGAACGTCGGCAGGACGTTGGGGAAGTCCATCATCCCCGCGCAGGCCGATGCGGGGCCCATGGGTGGTGGCTCCGACGACGAGGAGGCGGCGCCGATCTTGTTGTTGAGGTCGGCGGAGGCCGCCGGGCGTTTGGACTTGCGGGAGCCGCCGCCGATGGGGACGTTGCGGAGGGAGCCGCCGTGGGTCCAGTAGCGACGGCAGGCCTTGCAGAAGTAGCGGGGCTGGGACATGCTGTAGTTGTTGTAGTAGCAGAACTTGGTGTTGCCGGACTTGCACCGCGGGCACTCCACCTTCTGCTCCGGCCGAGGCTTAGGCTTCCGCTCCTCCGCTGCCCCCACTGCCTGGCCGGACTTGGACTTGGATGACAGCACTTCCTCCATCTGCGGGACATACGTGAAAAATAGAATTAAATTAAACCCTTGTTATAATAAAATTGAGATAACTTGTTACTAGAATCAATGATAAATTACTTGCATGCTGGATGTCATGGTGCGTGCCTAATTAGAATGCAAATCAGAATATGCTTACAGGATATATAGTTACTAATCATTTAGCTAGAATTCAAATCTCAAGAATTTTAGACCAATTGTATCGAGAAACAATTTTAAACCGCTTTTATCGAGAAACATTTTTTAGACCCAGTTTATCGAAAACAAAATTTGTATAGAAAGCCAGACGAAAAATCTTGCATGGCGCAAACATACATCAATGATTGATGTATATGTTCTAGTTATCAAGATACCGAATTCCCAAATGAAATTTGGAATACGAAGACCGATTTGCAATTGTTCAGGTGGCTGCATGCGATTTGTAAAATTAGGAAAGCAACAACTCCAAAATTGCACAAAACGAAACAAGCTAGATCGAGGAATCAAACCCCACAACGAATTCTTCCAAATCAAGATCAAGAGTTGAAGATAAATATACACATTTTTTTCGAATGGAGGAACAAAGCCCCGGCCTCTGCATCGAAGTGATACATATACACATGAACAAGAAAGCACAATTTCTAGATCAATAGCATGCGAGGATCAATCCATGTAACCTACTTATGACTGTGTGCATCAATGGATGCATAGTTTGGGGGTTATCCTTCTTGTCTAATAAAAAGCAACTTACCTAACGGCGTGCTTGAGCGATACCGCAGGAGATTTACAAGGAGGGTAGCTAGTAGAGTTCACACGCACGAGAAAGAAGAAGAAAGGCGAAACAGGGTAGATGATAGATCAGAGGAAGAAGAAGCTCACCGGGTGGACAAAGAGTAATGGAATAGCTACTTGCTTGATATGGTGATGGTATATGATGAGATGTGGATGTAGTTGTCTTCCCTTTAATACCGGCAAAGCTAGGGAGATGATTAAGTCCTACCACATAATGGACGAAATAGATATGGAGTCAAATTAAGAGAGGAGGTATTCATGTGAGCGATGAACTGTGTATAGCTAGTTGCATTGGTAAGATAGAAACGGATGTAGAGCTGGTGGCCGGTTGTTTCCATGGAAGACAAAACGGCTAGAGGTGACGCACACACTAGAGAGAGAAAAGCAGATGGCTTGCAAGGCTTGGGTTTGGAAACAGAAAAGAGAGAGAAAGACAAGCCTGATGCCAGGGCACTTGTGCTGCAAGCTTCTCCATCCTTCCTCCTTCCGTTCCTCGTCAGAGAGTGGGGCCAACCAGAAAACATGGGGCCGGCAGGCCGTGCATACGTGTATATTTGGAGCCTTGACATGTGATACACAGATGGATGGACGCATGCACCCTACTGTCTATGACAAGCATGGACCACACACTCAACCCTCACACAACCTGCCTCTTGGCATAGCACAACCCATCACAGCACATCATGTAGATATAAACAACATATCATATAGATATATACAACACATTAAGTTTCATCCAGTGCAAAGCTTCATCACCACTCTTCCTTCTCTAGCTTCCATTGTATAGCTATCTATCTTGTCGACAACCTCGGCTAGAAAACACCATGTAGGAGTGCATTCACATGCCCCTCTTGGAGTACCGGGAGCACGCCAAGGTTGAGAGCACCCGATATGTTCTCGGTGCTGGAATTGTATCATTTTCCTTTTAGTGAGAAATATCAATCGGATCATTGGTCCTCATCCGACCATCAATCCTCCACCGTCAATACACATCCTTCCAATTACATGGTTCTCATGTGTCATCGACCCTACACCGTCAGATTAACATTTCTATGACAGCTGGGTAACGCCTGTTTTCGAAAGCGACATCATTCATATCCGACATAACTAGCACATACTTAGCTATTTTTATGGGTTTTCTGTGAACTCCAAAAAAGTTGATATGGACTCAGTTAAAATATACAATGATACATAACATTGTTAATTGTCTGCTTTCTCCTCGCACTTGGGTTCCACTATTTTGCAATAACGAACCGAACCTCGCCAAAGTCTCCAAAGAACTTTTATTCAAATGTTCTAAGATTTCCGCAAAAAATCTACTAAGACAGTGGCAGACAAATGTTACCAAGTAGCATACCTAAAGGTAACTTTCTTCACCCAACAACATTCCTAGAGGTATATTTTCCCAATGCCAGCCCACCGTATTTTTACGCAAAAGACACCAGGGAAGACAGTTACTTTGTCATTTTCATTTATAAAATGGAATAATTACCTGGAAAAATCACAAAGTATGAACCCATTGTGGCATGCCTTCTTACTAGGTTTTTCATGATGCATAACAAGTGCAAAGTTATCTTTAAAAAAACGGAAGCCGGCCTGCTGGTTTGTAAGTTCTCTATCAAAGATAAGATAACTTTATTTGTATGATTCCATATGTTCCAGCATCCGACTATGAGAATCTCCTTGAAGGAAATAGTTTTGTATCTTGCTCTACCCTCAGTAAGCATGTCCAAAAGTGGGATATCACTATTCCATTCAATAATCATTTTCCACCATAAAATCTGATTGAAATCACATGAGAAGAAAATATCCATCATATCTTCATTGGGGGTAATCCTCACAAAGTACACACTCATTAGATTCCACATGGAAATTTTTCCTGGCAAGGAAATCTCTGGTATTTAGCATGTCTTGAAGTAGAAGCGAGAAAAAGAATATATATTGTGTAAAGTGAATGATTTCCATATCCACCTCATGGAAGCAGGTGCAGACTCAGATGGATCCAGAGCATTTTCGAACATACAAAATGATCAAACAATTATCAATTATGGTAATTTCATATAGGGGCCAGAAGGGGAAACTGGTATCCGGTGGCCGATAAGGGTACCCCTTCTACATAGCCTTCGGCGACCCAGAGGCAAGCACCCTGGAGCTCCAGGTCAATGGGGTCTACCCTGGCGAACCTTAAATCTTGGAGTCGTCACTATGTATTTCACATGAATTGAACACCATACGTAAATAGCTATATATCCTTCCATAAAGAAAAGAGTCAAGTATCTGCCAAAAAAGTAGTAAGCATCATGAGTAATAGGCCGACAGTTAACATCCACAACAAGGATGACCACACCAAACATATTTGACAACAACACACTCAAAAGAGATGATGAATTGCCCGAGGCTTTGGCAAAAAAAAACTAAAGTAGCACCTTTTTCCAATTCCTCTTTTTGACTCCCTCCGCAATTTTAGGTTTATCTTTAAAGGACCTGACATACCAGTTTTTGGGTCATGTGATTAATTGATTATACATTGCTACCATAGCAAAAATAACAAGATATGTCCACTTCTACTCCCTCCGTTCCGAATTATAAGATTGTTTTTATAAATTGCATGTATTTATACATGTTTTGGTGTGTCTATTCTCTCACTTCAGTCTGTATGTATTCCAAATTGAAATATCCAAAATATTTAATAATCCGGAACTAAGCGAGTATTTGAGATTGTTTTTGGTCCGAACTCAACCAACATATCACATGAAAAATTGTCGTGTTCTTGTAATTCGCCATCCAACCATCTTCCAAATTTAAAGTTCCAAAGATTTCCTGACCTCGATCTTGTGATATATTGTTATATTGAATTGATGCACTAGCCAATTATCCTTAAAGTTTGAACTAATGGAAAGGGTTAGGCTATATATATTGTTTAACACTCCCCTCACCTCTAGGCTGGACATACAGAAAGACCATATACGTGTGATAGATGGGAGGCCGCAACTATTTTTATATCAAATAGTACGTAAACCGGGCCTTGAACTTGAGACCTTCTGACTCTGATACCTATTAAATTGATACACTAGCTAATTATCCTAAAATGCCGAACTGATGGAAAGAGCTACGCTATATATTTTAACATGTTAAGTATGTTTATTACACAAATTAGGAGGGGTCGTTAAATTGTTTGTATATATATTTTGCATTTTCCAGTCATGGATCACCACTCTCCATTGTAAAGTACACCGCATCTAACCTTGAGCATGGCAATGCTACGGCATGGCTGGGAGATTTGGAAGCTTGTGAGATAAAAACATCTCAGTAGGAAACACACAACAGAGCTAATCAGAACCGGTGTCTGTTTGCTCTTGTGGTATATGTCACTGGTGCGCACAATGTAAACAAAACACACGTAGACGACTAGACGTACATACGCAGGCATTCGTTACGGCCGTTTGGAGTAGAACGATGGATGCAACTGCAGCATGCACACGTACGTAGACGTAGCTATCTATCACCAACGAACTATGGTCAGTCCCATTATTGCTCTTACTTGGCCTAGCTAGCTAGCTAGCTTGGTGACATCCACACGCATGGCATCGCAATGTCAATGGTGTCATGGCATGCAGGATGAAACGACAGCCACCAGCGAGTCAATAATATAGGGCGCCTGCGACTTGGAATCTGGTGGCCGGCTGGACTATATTTCAGACATCTCATGTGTAATGTGTTGGAGACTTGGAACTGGTCATAAAAAGCTTTTCGATTGTTCTCATCTTCACCTCAAGTATGAGAAGAGGACCGAGGACTTCCCTGCTATAGTTATAACCACATCCCCCGATCGGCTCGTCAGGCCATCTCCGGGTCGTGCGTTTACGATAGGTAGGTAGGCTGGTCTTTTTTACGGAAGGTGGGCCGGCCTGTTTACTAAAGGTGGATTAGCCTTTTTAGTGAAGGTGGTCAGACCCATTTACATTAGGTGGGCTGGCCCATTATCAGGTCCGGTAGGATTTTGGACTATTTTTTGCCAGCTCTTCTATTTGTTATGGATCCACATATCATCACTGTAATATTTCACGTGGTTGTTGGATAGCACGTGGTCGCGCGTTTATTACTCGTTGATCCACGCGTTTACAGGTTATTGGTCATACATGGACCAGTTCAATTTTTTGTGCTGCTAGACCGGGCTAATATTCAACACGGTAGCAATCCACCCACCATACATCATCAGGTATCATACATAATTATCGATGCCTCCGGTTCATTCATACATTAACCATACAACAGGACATGTCCTATTAAATCCATATTGCAATCAGAAACCGACCACCGGTTCATCACAAATAAATGTGCCAACAAAATCGGTTTAGCCACATAAACCATTTCATTGGACTGACGAAAAAACTCACTTGGCACTAACATGATGCATCATCACGTTTCGCCTTCTCTTTTAATAGGGCGTCGCGTTCTTCAATCAAAGTCGGCAATATGATTTCATATGATTGGTGTGCTGCTAATAATCTATCTTATGCTTTCAGCTTAGTTATTGTCTCTCGTTCTCCTACGGGTTGATCAGGTAAAGGCAACAACTAGAGCTTGGACCTGGACGAGCCAGCTACCAACCCAACATTGTGCAGAAACGTGTTTTGGGGGAAGGGTTACACTTTTTAGTACCACGGTTAATACAACCACACATTCTTATGGGGGTTTGGCTAGATTGGCTACCCCGGGTTTATCCATCTCTGTTTCCAATAAAGTCTGAAGAGTTACAGTTGATACGCATGTGCAAGAGAAGATAAGTTACTCTAGAGAAACATACCTATATTTGATATAACATGTGTATGAAGTACTTTTATTCCCGCAAGTTGGAACGGATGATTACCCATCATATAGATTTAACATACCTTTTATTTCTAACACGTAATAACAAGACTATAAAAACGAAAGGTTGAAAGTGCATGGTTGCCCCCATGTGTGGTTTTGGTAATTAATGACAATCTCTATGGACTAATGTTTATATTGAGCTATATTTGTAGGTGTGTCCATAAGCATTGCTTGATCTCCATATGTTGGAGTCAAGGCTAAGGAAAGAAGATTATATGTTTATCAAGGCTAAGTGCGGGTTGATCAACTCTCAAGGCCATGTGAACATATGCCAAAGAGTGCCTCTCCCATATTGGTGTAGCAACATGTGAATCTTCACCAAGCGAAGCGCAATCAAGAAAGGTGGTTCGTCTTGAGGAGATGAAGATCGTCTTCATCGACCTCAAGTGGATTAACGCGCAAGACAAAGGTATGATCTTGATAGGGTTTCTATTTTACCGGTCTCATGATGTTAGTTGAGAGACCGGGTTATAGGATAGATAACCGTACTATCAAGAGGGGCTTTCGACCGAGTATCTTGATCGTATCGTTCGTGGAGAGTTCAAACCTTTGCATACTTGCATCCTTGCAATCATCTTTATTGGTTCTTATTTGGCTCTTATCGTGGTGTGCTCTTGGTGCTTGTCGTGCTTGTCATGACAAGGCCAAGTTCACCGAAAACGGTTTTCATATGCGTCTTCTATTGCGTTTTCGTTATTGGAGATTTTGTCGTTTCATCCTTGTGGAAGGTTTCACTCTTCCATTTATTTGCAAAATCTTCTTTACTTGCTTTCAACATCTCCAAGGGTAGCTTTTGTCGTCCTCTTTCCAACAAAATTGGTTTCACGTCTTTCAGACTTCATTTGCAAAAGATTTAACATTTCCGGTTTGCGAAATAGAGGTTGATCCTTTCCCCTTTGGTTCTTACAATATCTTGTTGGACTATGATGTTTTCTCTGCATAATCTTGTAGTGCTCGTAGTGACGATTCCAACGAGTCCAAGATTATCGGAAACGGAGTTCGTTTGCAAAAGTTATGGCAGTCAGGTTTTTCTGTTTGGATCTAGTCCGGAGATGGTCCGGAGTCTCCGGTCCCACCGGAGTCTCCGGCCCAAAGGACCCGGAGTCTCCGGTCTGTTGTCTTTTCGCTGCCAAGTGACTTTTTGTGGTGCGGTACTAGATTGGGGTCCGGAGCATCACCGGAGATAGTCCGGAGTCTCTGGCCCCTCTGGTCCGGAGTCTCCGGTCTGCCCCGATGACCCATGTGTGGCGCGCCACTGGACCCTTGTCCGGAAGGAGGCCGGAGCCAGGCCGGAATCTCCGTCCTAGGCCGGAGTCTCCGGTGCACTTACACCAGAGTCTCCGGTCTGAGCAGGTCCAACGGCTAGTTTTTTAGGGGACCTATAAAAGGCCCCCTTCTTCCCCAAAATCCCTAAGGGTTTTCTGCAGCACGTTTTTCACTCTCTCTCCCACCATTGTTGACCTTGGAAAACATTGCCCTCTCCCAATCCCTCCAATGATTCTTGCCCATCTTTAGTGTTTCAAAAGAGGAGATCTAGATCTACGTTTCCACCAATCAATTTCTCCTCTAAGTGAGTGTAACGCCCCAAGATCGGTACTATGCAGATTTTAGCGTTCCAGCCAAATCCGCATAATAACGATCCTAAAGGACGCCCACCAGGCATAACGTGCACGTCGCAACACACACGTTATGCGGGTGGAATTGTGATAACATTACAATAGTTCTCGATGGAACCCACAAAGAACATATATACAACAACGACTCACCGAGTCAAGAACAAAGATACAATACAAAGATCCAATTAACAACAGAAGCGGGTAGCGTCCGGCTACGGACAAGATACAAATTGGACTAAGAGTCCTGAAGATAAGCAAAGGCACCATATCCCTGCCCAGGCCAAGCCGGCAGGATTCCCAAGCTAACGTCGTCACACTTCATACCTGTTGGCTGCCATGGAATAGCAGCCCCGAAGGGGTCAGTACTAGTAGAAGTACTGGCAAGTAATACTCACAAGATATCAAAGCTGGAATTCCGGGGAAAGGGTTAGCGATTGAGGCGGCGGCAAGCAGCACTAACAACTTATAGAGACACACTACAACTTTCGTCTAATAGAGAGGAGGTAAGAGAGCGCAAAGGTAACCAACTATACTAACACCAAACATAACCCAGCCAATTCCTTACCAGCCCGGTTAACCACGAGCAGCAAGCCCAAAGGCACTCACACAGTTGGCAATTTTATAATTTTATTATTGAAGTAGTTCTATCTTACTAATCATCTTATTATCATTAGGTGTAAGTTGTCTATGATCTTGTTAGCCAGCACATTTCACCAAGTCGTCCATAACCGCGGACACGGCTTTTCGAAAAGATTTAACCCTGCAGGGGTGCACAATTGTAACCACACGCACTTCAACCCTTGTTGCCATGCAATTAGCACACTTCCGGGGTATGCTGGCAGGGTGTCCGACGCTACACTTTCCTTCACTACCGCGCAAGTCCAGGGAACCACCTAGCTAAGTCTGACCCACCTTGAAAGTCCGGCCGAAGCTCCGAGGTGGACTCAGCCGATGCGTGAACGGCTTCGGGAGGGAACACTCATACGATTGCCCCTCCTTCCACATGCGATTAACGCCCATTCCGCAACCCTACCGTAAGTAACCATCATCGTATCGGAGGCGTCCCATCCGTGTACCTGCAACAATATAAAGCGCCGCGCAAATGGAAACACCCGAACTACTTGTGGCGCCCTGGACAAGGCTGCAGATCCGGTACTAGGTCGAGGGGAGTCCCATTTCCTCCCACATGTGGGTAGTGCGCTCAGTCTTGGATCAGAGGACAAGAACTCGGGTCCTAGGCGACACTAGCAGAACAAATCACCACGATTGGCCTTCCGCCGGTGCCTTATCTTTATTAATTATATCCCATCGCCAAACATTAAGATTATCATGTGAATTTAACCCATCTACCATATTAAAGCATGATTAGATAAAGATAACAAGACTCGAGCAAAACAACCTAAGCATGCACTACGACTCGCAGGCCAACAAGGTAAACACGCAACAGGGTAGTAGGATGTGGGGGTGGTGGCATATCAGGGCTGCAAGGGAAACATGCATATAGGATCGGGACACAAGCATCGATACATAAGGCTAGCAAGGAACAAAAGATAGGACGAGTGAGAGACAGAAAACAAGCGAAGATAGCAAGGGAGTATCACTTGCCTGCAATCCGGTAGAGGTAGCAGAACCTGTCGTTGCTCACATCAACTCAACGTCCTATTCCCGAAGAAGCAACAAACACTGGACAGTGGAAAAAAAATGCATTTTACACTACGGCAAAAGATCCGGCATGTTGATGCAATGCATGCATGGCATGGCAAAACATGAGAGATGCAACTTAAGCCAAATTAAACGGAACCGAGATTCCGACATTTAAATATATGGTTCAAGTAATTTTTATAACCATCAAAATTAAATGTTATTAGCAGGTCTAAATAATGCAAGGGTGAGCTACTCAAAATTAAATGGAATTGGGGACATTAATTATATTTATTCCCTTCACATTCAATATTACTTATTTAGGTGAAAAGCAAAACACAACTAAACATTAAATTATATGATGCAAACATGAGCATGGATGGCAAATTCAAATTCTACACGTTTTTCTAAACAACTTTCATATATTATACTTTGCAATTGGAACTACCAATTAAAAGATATGGATTTGGATATAATTTGCAAAAAGGAAAATAAAAGAGAAAAAGGGGCTGCTGGGATTCGAACTTGGGCTGGATTGCTGCTTCGGAAGGAGCAAGCCACTGGGCTGGGCTCTCTGATTGTGACAGGACCAGGGTCGGAAAAAAGATGAATGGAACATAGCAGTGTTAACTGAATATCGAGACAGAGAAAGATGCAGGCTTCCAGATTCAGAGAACGACGGCAACGGAGAATTTTGGCAGCATGCTGGGCGTGTGTGCGAACTTGAGGCGTCGAGGTGAGCTGCGTGTGTGCTGGTGCGGGTGTGCGTGTGCTGCAGCGTGGTAGCAAGCAAGGGAGCAGCCAAGCTGTAGCAGGAGAGGCTCGCGTGAGAGCTTGCTCACACGACCATGGCGGACGGAAACCACACGGATGATTGGGTCGGCTACGGTACAAATTAGAGCTGGGGAACGGCGGGAACGGAACCAGGAGCTCACTAGGAAGGGCGCGGAGTAGTTGTTCGTGCTTGAGGAGGAAGGCGACGTGCTGTAGACGATGACGACGGGCGGCGGGAGGTCGAGGAAGCCGTACTGAAGACGAGGACGCCGTGGTCGTCCTGGGGCTCCTTCAGCTCGTGCTTGATGTTGTGGAAGAAGAGGAAGACGCGGCGCTTCTTATCCGCCTCTCATCTTGGTGCGGGGACGGCCATGGCGTCGGGGCGGCGGAGCTCCGATGGTGGAGTTCTTCGGTGGGGAAGAAAAGAAGGTGGAAGGAGAGGGAGTAGGGGAAGAGAGGGAGAGGAAGGGAGGCGGCGGCAGAGGGGGAATAGGAAGCTAGGGTAGCAGGGGAAACACGACCGCTGGTTTTAAGGACCTGGAGGGGTGCTCCCCGACCGTCCCATCGAGCCCCTTGCTGCCATGGATGGCTTGCCGTACAGGAGGTTCAAGAAGAGGCGGAGAAGATGGGCTGCTGGGTTGGTTTGGTGGGCTGAGCCAAAAGGGAAGAAAGGAGAGGTACAGAAAGAAGGCCAGAAGGTGCCCCAAGGCCTGCTGCGAAAATTGGTGATTTTCCCCAATTTCAGAATTAGGAAAAAGGGAGAAAGAAGAGAAAAGGGGTAGAGATGAAAAAGGAGAGGGATTTTTGCAAACATTTTTATAACTTTGTTCTTGATTAAAAAAAAAATAGTTTGTCAAATATTCCCAAATAATATTTTGAAAAAGTTTTGAGACAAGAAAAGAGAGGGATGGATTTTATTAAATCCTCGGATTAATTTGCAAATCAAAATAGTTTAGCTAAAATAATATTTTGATTTTTCTTTTGCTAAAATAAATGCAAGGTGATTGAATGCATGATGTCATGACGATGCAAAAAGAAAAGAACAAGCAAAAATCTAATTTGGGGGAAAACCCCGGGACATTACAGTGAGGGAAACCTAGTGGATCTAGTTCTTGGAGTTCTTTCGTGGTTCTCCTCTTTGTTCTTCCTCTCAAATCCCTCCCTAGCATTAGTTGCTTTGGTGGATTTGGTAGTGAAGGATTTGACCACTTAATGTGTTCTTGCCTCTTGTATTAGTTGCATCGGTTTGCTCTCTCCACGAAGATTCGTGGAAGTTGAAGGTTGAGAAGCTTATTACTCTTGGGTGCATTGTGTTCCCAAGAGCTTGTGTCTCTTGGGTGCATTGTGTACCCTAGACGGTTGATGGTGTCGTGAAGACTTCGAGTTGTGAAGCTTCGGGCAAGATTTGGGAGCCCCAATTGAGTTGTGGGTGTGTACCCCAAGAACCGTGTAAAGGCTTCGGATTCCGCCTTGAAGGATTCCGATAGTGGAAGGTGAACCAAACCCGGTTTATCGGAGAATAGGGTGAGGCCTTTATGACATCTTGAGTAGGCCTCTTGTGGCGAGCTCACACCCCTCCAACGAGACGTACGCACTTAACAAGGAGGAACTCGGGAATATATCCTCGTCTTCGCGTGCCTCGGTTATTTCTATACCCGAGATATTTACTTATCCAATTTACATTGTGATAGCCTTCGTGCTTAAAGTTATATATCTTGCTATCATCTTGTTACTTGTCTTGCTTAGCATAAGTTATTGGTGTACATAGTTGAGCCTAGTATATTAGGTTGTTGGCTTGTTAATTTAAACACATAGTTTTATTCCGTAATTATCAAGCCTTAAACTGGAAAAGTTTTAATCGCCTATTCACCCCCCCCCCCCTCTAGGAGACATCAAGGCATAGTTTGTTCTTTCAAAGGTGCCGACATCTATCTTTTTTATCTTAATTATAATATAGCTATTTTTTCTTCTAGCCCGCCTTTTTCCTCTTTTTATATCTTTACCTTTGATACTGAATTTAATTTCCAAAATACATACAAATCATTTCAAGCGCGTCGTCACAAAAATTCAAACGTAGAAAAGACTTACAATAATTGTGAAAAGTCTCCAATTTCGCCCTTCTTGCTCTTCTAGCATTTTAAAAATATGTCAGAAGATTTAGGTGTGGGTTTTCCTTTTTCTGCATTTCGGTGCGAGTAGATATAAATCATATATCTTGGTTGCAATGGAGGATGCAAAGATAAGAGTAACACATACTCTATATGATTAACTACTTAATAATTCAAATATAGCAGTATAAAACAACACACACTTACTTTATTGTCGAGGTGCCTAAGCAAGTTACGAGATCCCTAAATGTTGCTTCTTATAGTGTTTTTTCTTCTTCTTAGCGATCTCTCGCGAAAGGAAAATTTTGAGGCTCTTGCTTATATAGAAATCCGAAAAGTGATATTTTGTCAGTCATCACAAACTGTACCACGTTCCTAGGATCAAGCCAGTACTTGAGAAGATCACCCCACTGTCGTCCCATATGTTTCAGAAGAGATACTTGATTCGATGAATGGGGTAGCTTGCTAGCCTCTTTGATGTTACCCTCCACCCATCGGCTACCGTTGGCGCAGCAAAAATCATGTTCGCCAGTGGTATTTATCACTGGCGAACCTAAAATATTGTTCGCCAGCGGTAAGTACATACCGCTGGCGAACAGGAAAAGCGCTGCGTCAGTAGTAGCTGCGGGTCCGGGCGAACCCAGCGGCACCACACACCGCTGGCGCACCACGAGCGCTGTTCGCCAGCGGTAAGTCACCTACCGCTGACGAACAAGGTACTGTGTTCGCCAGCGGTACCTGTGGGCACAAACCGACCCAGCGGCGGAAACTACCACTGGCGGGCAATATATCTTGTTCGCCAGCGGTAGGTGTCCTACCGCTGGTGAACAACATACTGTGTTCTGTCAGCAGTATCCCTGTCTCTTATTTTTTCAATTCTCCGCGCGCTGTGTTCACGTACTAGCTAACTAGCAACCAAGTTATACACTAGCACCAACGATAGGAGATCCAACGGCTCTTATCGTCCCAAAGAAGCACACGATGCATGTGTTATCCTTATACTTCATCTGATTGGCCGAGGGAATAAAACATGGATCGATCGTTGTGCTATCTATGTGCACCACTTGACTTGGCAGCTAGCAGCATGTATAGGTGGCCAAATGGGCCGTGCCAGCCGGGCCGGCCCGAGGCACGGGGAATTTGGCCCGGCCCAGGCACGGCACGGCACGAAACTAAACGGGCCGTGCCTGGGCACGGGCCCGCTCCGTGCCGTGCCCAGCTCCCGGTCGCGGCCCGTGGGCCGGCCCGGCACGGCACGATTAGGTTTTTTTTAATTTTTTAATTTTTTTACCTATTTTTATTTTTTTTCAGTTTTTGGGCCGTATTTATGCTAAATGGGCCGTGCCCGACGGGCCAAACGTGCCGGACGGGCCGTCGGCGTGCCTCCCGGGCCGTGCCCGACCTCGCGCCGCGGCACGCGGGCCGGCCCGGCACGGCACGAATCGCTCGCGTGCCTAATGGGCCGTGCCGCAACCGTGCCGTGCCGGGCCGGGCCGGCATGTTTGGCCAGCTATAGCAGCATGTGATCGATCGTTGACCACGTAGCATCCTAGCAGTCTAGCTCCCGCTCATGAGTGCGCGACCGTGGAGGATGGCTACTGAGCGACGGACAGTGGCCGGCGCGACGCACGGGCAACGCGCCCTCGGGCGCGGATGGTGGCTGGCGTGAGGCGCGGACAACTTCTCCTAGGGCGGCGCATGCTCCCACGCCGTCGAGATCCCCCGGCGTCACCAAGGTCGTCGTGCGGGACCTCTCTGCCGATGTTGGCTCCGATGACGGGACCGCCGCCTTTGAGCTCGACCGGTGACAGTTCTGCCTCCCGTCCTGCACGCGCCCCGCCATGGCCACCGCCACCTACGCCGAGGATGAGCTCATCGTCACCGTGCCCAAGGGTGCCGCCCCTGATGAAGGAGATGATGGCAGCGACGCGGCCATCCTCCTGGGAGGTGCCAGCGGCGAGAGCATTCTCGTACCAGCACTGGGATCTCAGAGCGGAGGCGAGCGAGGTAGATGGGGTCCTCGTGGTTCGCCATCTCATGGCGCAGCAGGTTCCTTCTCCCACCGGAGCCGAGATCTCAGAGTGGAGGCAGGCGAGGTAAAGGGGATCCCAGTGGTCAACCATCTCATGGCGTAGCAGGTTCCTTCTCCCGCAAGAGCCGACGATGACACGAGGGGGACGACGGAGGCGACCTGCCACCAGAGCAGGCGGGCGGGGGAGGGGATTGATACCACGCGCAAGGCGTCTTTTTTTTTTTAAATCTGAAAATTATACCACTGGCGAACAATCCTTTTGGTTCGCCAGCGGTAAGCTGCCTTACCGCTGCGAACACATGTTCGCCGGCGGTAACATGTTACCACTGGCGGATGTAGCGCTGGCGAACCACCTGTTCGCCAGCGGTAGGCGTTTTCCTACTACTGACCCTATTGTCGTCCCACTGGACCCATGTGTCATATATTGTAATTGCGGATGGCTGTGTGCATCACTCGATGCAGAGGTCGGGGATCCGCACCCCCTTTTCTAAAAAAAAAAATATTGAGATGCTCAAGCAATGGGCACGCCATTAATGAAGTCTTGTTCGCTGCAATTTGCCTCATCATTTTGAGTTATCTCCATAGGTAAAAATATGAGTAACGACTTAGGCAGTATATAATTCTCATTGTTATCAATATTAGAAGCAGATAGGAGTGCATTCATCTCTTGTTATATTTGTTTTAGCACAACCACTTTCATGACCTCAAATATGTTTTTTTTGTCTTGAAATTGGCTTCATCTTATGGACAAGATGATGAATGAGGTCATCCAAGGATGTTCTCCTCAAGACATCTCCCCAACGACCCTATGGATGGTAGAAACATATGTACTTTGCTCGTACCAAGTACTGACATCCCGTTGTAGGTTTAGCACAGGTCATAAGAGGCACTTCTGCAGGCTATCTGGTTCGTAATCATCGCGTGAGGCCGAGACGGGTCAGATGTAGCTCGGTACCATGCACAACACCGTGGAGGCCAGACACTTTCAATATAACTAGACGGGTAAGGCACGCGTTGCCGTGCCCAATTGATATTGAAGTATAGCATGTATTTAGTACTCAATCCGTCTAAATGAAACTTCATTGTCTATAAACGTATTTGTTTTTACTTTATCATCTCTATTGTCTAGCAATGTTTTTTTTCTGTCACAAATCAAATTCATTTCACATAAAACATTAGAGGTAAACAAAATAATTAGAATATAGAGAGATATGCCTTGATAGCTTTTGAGATAACAAAGTCAGACGCCACAAAAGTATCATTCGTCATTGGTATTAAAAAATGTGCGAACACGCACAACTATCTAATATTGAAAATCTCGCTTAATACAGTTGAAAAAAACTGCTATGTACCAAACAGAGTCAGAAAACAACAATTACTATAATGAATTCTAATGTTATTCCCAAAAGTTAGAAGAAGATATTATCAGACCGTAAAGATGGACCACTACCAAGTTATGAAACAAAACAAAGAAATGCATGGTATTTACTTGAGAACGCTCTTTTAGAAAATCATAATAGATTGAGAATTAGCAAAACCATTAACAAATAATGGACATGTGTTCAAAAATAATAGATTGAGAATCAGCAAAACCTTGTAGAAGACATCGTTGCTGCAACGCTCATTTTCTCGCCAAGGATGTTCCGGGGAAAACCCCAAATTTAGATCTCCCATATCGGACAATGATGGTACACGACGCCAGGAGAGAGAACCGCGTCGGGATGCACGTCGATAACAGCGAGTCTCGACGGTGTGATGCAGCGGGGTCTCGGAGGCGGACCCGTGCTGATGGACGCGTGCAGGTTGGTGGCTCTGTCTCGCGTCGTGGTGTTTTCAACGACATGGCTGGCAAGGTCAATAGTGTTGATCTCTTCTGAAATGGGTAGGCGGAAGAGGGAGGCGACGACTTCTAGAACATACGCAGACTGCGTGCGATGAGAATTTAATGGACCGGTTTATGCTCCCGGGTCGCCGTTGGTCGGTTTTGTGAGGCCAACATTTTATAGTTTAGATGGTGTGCGTTGTTGTGAGGTTAGGATACTTGGAACTGATCAGGACCATCCTATATCATTTTTAGTTGTTGCGAGAGATACCGCCATGAAGATGGCTTTGCCCAACTGATGTATTTGTTTTGTCACACTTTGTTGAATAATATAATAAAAAAGTTGTATGCTCATTTTTATGCGCTGCAAATTCATGTCAAGAACATAACATATATATAGTATTCTCAACACGAATTTATTTTTCGCCCCACTTTTCATGGAACTTTGATCATTTGCCCTTCTAAATTTTCTTTAATCCTTTAAACATCATCTGATTATGTGAGGCAACATCTCCACATGATGATGTCTCGTCTATTCAACAGAGGAGCTGATCATCCTACCGCCGCTTTGCTACTCCCTCTCTGAAATTTGGCGTTCCTATCCAAGTCCGGCAATATCCTCCCGGCTCTCCCACTCAAACTCAGTTCTCTCTTCGAACCCCACCGCTTCCACCTATACACCCGAACCCCTTCCGACAGCCTCGAGCTCCGAACGCTTCCGGTAGGCTCAAAATCCAAACGCCTCCGGCAACCTCCAACTCCAACTGCTCATTCTCTCACTGGCAGTCTCCCGCTCACTCCCTTGGCAGCGCTGTTGTAGGCAACGGGCGGTGACGGGGTGGATCCGCGCAGGAGGCATGGTTGAGGGTGGTGTCGAAGGCGTCAAATCACATAGCCTAGATGTTTGCCAGTTTTGACGGCTCGAGCGACAGCCGGACACTCAACATCATGCGTTTGTGGCTACCATCGTGATAATCAAGCACGGAACAGAGGACGTGGTCAGCGGGGTGAGATTATAGTGGGGGAACAGCGCGGCCGCCACAAGCTCTCCATATCTGTGTCGGGAGAGACGAGCGCTACTTATTCAGATCGATCCAGAAAAGCAACCAAAAGGGTAATTTCGTCATAAGCACGCAGGCCCAGCTAGCAAGGGGTATATTACCAAAGTCCAAATAAAAGTTGGGCAAAAAATAAATTACAATGTAAAAGGGGGAAAATAATGGAAGTCCAAAATAAAAAGGGGCAAAATATAAATTTTCCAAGTGGTGGGGTCACAATCAAGAAGAGCTCTTTATTTCTAGGGAGCTTAGTATTTGGAAGGATATGCATTCTCTCCAAACATGCTTAAAATAGTGCTCTGCTAACGAGTATGGTATAGCTTCTATTTTTATAGGTCAAAATACTTTCTATTTTTTAATACAGAACTAAAACCGTCTAACATCCATGGTATAGCTCTCAACAGAAATAAAAGCATAAAGTAGCTATTTGAATTTAAACTACAATAAAGGTAAACGATAGCATGTTCATGCTAATTATTCTTCTAGTCGTCTAAATAAAGCAGATCGTGTAACATCTTTTCGATGCAGCGGCCGTGATGATTTCCTTTTTCTGAAAAAAAAGAGGAGGAGAGGAGATCAACCACCAGAGACATTTTTTTTTGAGAGAGAACCGATACATAGTTGATGATGAAAAAGAGGAGGAGACGATGAAAGCGCAATACTTTAAATCTAATGGAAATCGTCCGCTTCACTCCCGCTACGACCGAGGAAAAGCGTTAGAATATGTATACGGCACGACTAAGAGATATACTAGATTTTAAGAAACCATCTTTTACTCTAAATCTCTCCCTTTGTATACTCCTATATATACCCCCACAAGGGTTATGGCAATAGAACAACGAAATATTAAGTTTACTACGTCCGATCCTAAAAGAATGCCGTGAGGTGAGCGTTGCACATACGTGGCTAGTTAGTTTTGTACGACACTTTTTGCAGGTCGGAGAAAGTAATGTTTTCCACAAACGACCCAGCCCAACTCAAACTATACGTACGGCAGAGTAAAGAAACTGTGACAAGTAGAAATCACAGTAGAGACCTTAAACCAAAGAATTATTCGTTGAAACGACATGTTTTCTTGATGAACAATATCAAATGACTTAGTGACATACTAGTGCCACTCCTTCCTAACAACCATTATTTGGATACGTCCGAAGTGCGATCAAAGAGATATAATACTACTCCAACGGTTTAAGTTTTATTTTATTGTGATGCACTGCTGCATGCAGCGAATACGCGACTCGGGTGATGCATGTAGGCCCGCGATCGTCAACCCAGGCGTTTCTGGGCCAAACACCACTGCACAAACTCCTTGTCATCCGGGCGACGACGCCGACGGCGGCCGGAATGTCCATGGTAGTGATGGCGATCTGGCTTCAACCCGAACTCGTCATCGTCGTCCTCAGCATCGTCGTCGTCCTTGTTGTCCTCGCGAGCTAGAGGAAAGGTCTCCAGCTCCGTGAAGCCGTCGACATCGCACCGGAATGTCAGGCAGTCGTCCTTGATCAGGTCCTCGCGCCTCTCCAGGTCCTCCCTGCGAATGAAGCGCTCGTGGCCGTCGTCCGCTTCTTCGTCGTTGAAGACGGCCGTCTTGGCGGGGAGACCGTACGCGACGTTGCCGGCCTGGTCGAGGATGCTGAACTTGTACTGCGCCTGCAGGCGGTGCGCCGTGAAGTCGCACCGCTGGAGGTACAGCGAGATGTAGTCATGAGGGTTGGCCGAACTGACTTCGCGGCCGTTGGGGTAGTACTTGACGTGCCACGAGTACCCGCCGACGGAGAATTCGCCGGAGTTGATGTTCCGGCCGGCGGGGACCATCTTGGTCTGCTAGTAGGCCTCGATGCGGAGCAGGTGGAACCCGGTCGCTGCCTTGCCGACGATGCGGGAGGCTGATCGCGACAGCCGGCCAATGCCCACGGCGGTCGTCATAGCGTCCGTCGGTCACACGATCGAGCTGATGATGATGATGGGTAGAGAAAAGACGAGAGCAAGATGGTTCTGAGTGTTGGCGTCGTGGTGACTGCCAGCCGGTGTATATATAGAAACAAGATGGTCAAAAATGGTACTCCCTCCGTCCCAAAAAGGATGTCACAACTTTTTCCATTCACGAGTGTATCTAGACATGTTTTACATATAGATACATTCATGAATGGAAAAATCTGTGACATCCTTTTCAGGACGGAGGAAGTACAAGCATTTCTTGGGCTCCAATTTAACGATTAATTTAGTGGATTTTATTAGAGAACAGCTTATACTGTACGATTTGTTTTCTTTATTTGCTGGGAGCCAAAGAAATTGAAGACCATATAAACTGCCGTTTTCACTATCGTCACCAAAATATACTACCATCTATATACAGAAGGCCATCAATTTCTTTCTTGGGATCCAATTAAACCGATATTTGCTGGCTACCATTTCTTGGGCTCCAACCAATTTGTTGACTGGAATCATAATAAGAATCGTCTGGTTTGTTTCTTCCTTTCATCTTTCACATTTTCCTGTTCTCCCGCTCAGAAATTTAGAGTTTTTTCTTTCTTTTTTTATGGCCACGGGACAGCTGATGGCTAGTACTAAAAAGACCAAAACCATCAGGACAGTTGATTCACCTTTTTCCGAAATGGGAACTTTGCGTCCCGGCCTCTGCATCAAAATGATGCACACAACTTTTTATTACATAATTTTAGAATTTAAAAGTTTACAACTTATGGAACAGGCTCGTTGTACACAAGAATTAACCAACGGAAAAACATAAAGGTCTACAAGACTGGCCATTTTCTAGTTTTCTGGCATAATGTCAGCCATCCCGGTTGAAGATAGCGAGAACGACCGCCATCAGCCGAGTGCATCCAGAATCAATAAGAGCATTGCTCCAGTGCCAGCGGAAGGGACCATAGATCAACTCTAGTCTTGTTAAAAACAATATTATTTCGACAATTCCAGATTGTCCATGTGAAAGCACAACACCAATGCGAATGTGAGCTTTAGTTTTCTTATCCACCACCAACTAACCAATTTCCAAACATATTAGCAATATTATTAGGTGGTGTGATACTATATGTAAAATGAACGAGCCTCCAAATATTTGTAGCAAAAGGGCAAGTTATAAACAAGTGTTCTACAGTTTCATCCGCCTGACAAAAAGCACATTGTTTACAACCTTTCCAATGTCGTTTTGCAAGATTGTCTTTTGGTGAAAATAACCTTTCTATTAACAAACCACACAAAGATTTGTTTTAGTGGAACCATAAGCTTCAAAAGATACTTTCGTAGAAAGGGGGTATGGCCATTCATATATTGCAAATACATCTAACCGAAAACAAACCGGTTGGATTCCTCCATTTAAACACATTATCCTCATCCGTTAGAGACACCATCATAAGTATTTCCACCAAATGAGTCCATGATGTCCATTTTTGTCCTGTCAACGCTCGTCGAAACTCAATATTTAGAGGACTATTAGATAATACATCTGCCACTAATACATTTTGTGGCGCACAATGTTGAACAAAGATGGATATTGCAAGGACAAAGGACTATAGCCTAGCCATTTATCCTCCCAAAACAGAGTCCCCTATCCATTACCAATCGTAAAGGACCCATTTGAGAAGAAATCATTTTGAACTTTGAGAATACCTTTCCAAAAAGGTGAATTTTGGAGGGCTTAGGCTTAACTTGGGCCAATGTTTGACCACATAGGTATTTATTGGTCAACAACTCCTGCCAAACCCCTTGCTCATTCATTGACTTGAATAACCATTTTCTCAATAAACATTTATTTATAATCTCCAAGAGCTCAATACCTAAACCTTCTTGATCCTTAGGGCAGCAAATTAGTTAGATAGTATTTCCATTTATGTTGATCGCTTTGCCATAAAAAGCATCGGCGAAAATAATCTAATCTATTTTGAACCCCAATAGGTATCTCAAAAAAGGATAAAAGGAACATGGGAAAGCCTGTAAGGACCGAATTAATAAGAACCAACCTATCACCATAGGAAAGTAATTTGCCAGCCGAAGAGCTTAATTTTTTCTCGAAATGATCTTCAATTGCTTTCCATTCTTTATTAAGTAATTTTCTGTAATGAATCGGTATGCCTAAATATTTGAAAGGTAAAGAACCCACCTCGCATCCAAATATGCAGCGGTATTCATATTGAAAGTCTTTCGCTTTGCCAAAGCAAAATATTTCATCTTATGAAAATTTATTTTAAGCCCCCGGTAACTGCTCGAAGATGGCTAGTATTAATTTCATGCTAACTGCTTTGTCCAAACCATGTTCCAGGAACAATATAATATCGTCTGCATATTGCAGAATAGACACCCCTCCATCCACGAGATGACGAATTAGTGAAAGGACAAGGATGTCGCCTAGAGGGGGTGAATAGGCGAATTACAACTTTTACGGTTTAAGGCTTGATAAATTGCGGAATAAAACTAGGTGTTTAAATTAACAAGCCAACAACCTAAATATACTAGGTTCACCTATGTGCACCAACAACTTATGCTAAGCAAGATAACAACAAGGTGATAGCAAGATATAAAACTTCAAGCACGACGGCTATCACAATGTAAATTGCATAAGTAAAGAGCTCAGGTATAGAAATATCCGAGGAACGCGGAGACGAGCATGTATTCCCGAGTTCCTCCTTGTTAAGGGAGTACGTCTCGTTGGAGGGGTGTGAGCTCGCCACAAAGGCCTACTCAAGACGCCACAAAAGGCCTCACCCTATTCTCCGATGAGCCTCACCCCAAGGGTTAGGTTCACCTTCCACTATCGGAATCCTTCAAGGCGGAATCCGGAGCCTTTAGAATAATCTTGGGGCACACACCCACAACTCAATCGGGGGCTCCCAAACCTTGCCTGAAGCTTCACAACTCGAAGTCTTCGCGACACCACCAACCGTCTAGGGTACACAATGCACCCAAGAGGCACAAACTCTTGGGAACACAATGCACACAAGAGTAACAAGCTTCTCGAACTTCAATCCCACGTATCACCGTGAGGCGCACAAACCTACGCAACAAAAGCAATGGCAAGAACACAAGAAGTGCTCAAATCCTTCACTCTCAAATCCCACCAAAAGTAACAAATGCTTATGGGGGGAGAAGTGTTGGGAATATGCCCTAGAGGCAATAATAAAATGGTTTATTAGCATATTCATGTTTATGATAATAGTTTATTATCCATGCTATAATTGTATTAACCGGAAATATAATACATGTGTGGAATATAAACAACCAGGTGTCCCTAGTAAGCCTCTACCGGACTAGTTCGTTAGTCAAGAGATGGTTAGCGTTTCCTAACCATGGACTTGTTATAGTCACTTGATAACGGAGTCATATCATTAGGAGTAATGATGTGATGGACAAGACCCGATAATAAAGAGTTGCAATTGATCGTGTCACACAAGTTTCATTGCCAACACTTTTAGTATGCCAAGTATAGTTTCCTTAGACCATGAGATTATGTCACTCCCGTTTACCGGAGGAATGCTTTGTGGACATCAAACGTCACTTCGTAACTGGGTGATTATAAAGGTGGCTTTCAGGTATCTCCGATGGTATTTGTTGGGTGACATGAATCAAGACTGGGATTTGTCCTTCCTTGTGACGGAAAAGATATCTCTAGGCCCTCTCGGTAATATAGCATCAGAAAGGTTGCAACCATGTGATTAAGTGGTAATCACGGTGATCCTATATTATGGACGAGTAAAGAGAATTTGCCAGGTAACGAGATGAAACTAGATATGGGGATATCGACGATCGAATCTCGGGCAAATTAAATATCGGTGAGACAAAGGGAATCGTATATGAGATTAAGAATCTCTGGCATCGTGGTTCAATCGATAAAGAACTTCGTTGAATATGTAGGAGTCAATATGGGCATCCCGGTCCCGCTATTGATTATTGATATGATCATGTCTGCATGTTCTCGAACCCGTAGGGTCACACACTTAACGCTCCGATGTAGCTAGGGTTAGCGATGAGATAATTGATGGTATGAACGAATGGTGATTCGGAGTCTCGGATGAGATCCTAGACATCATGAGGAGCTCCGGAAGAGTCCGGAGATAAAGTTTCATATAAGGAAAGTGGTTTCCAGGGTTCCGGAAAAGTTTGGGAAAATTCCGGCAGAGTACCAGAAGATTCTAGAAGGTTCCGGAAGGTTCCGGAGGGCCCCACCTTGGGGGCCACGAACCTGGAAGGGCAACTTGGGATAATGGGAGGTGCAGCAACCCACATGGGCTGGCCGCACCCCTCCCTAAAGGCCCATGAGGTTGGCCCAAGGGAAACCATAACCCTAAAGGGAAAGGGAGCCTTGGGGGGCAAGTTTCCCCCCCCCCTTGGCCGCCCCAAGGACTTGGGGAGGGGCAAACCAGCCCCCCCATGCCTATATAAGGAGGAGGGGAGGGCTGGGGCGTGCACCCTTGTACCCTAGCCGCCGGCCTCCCTCTCCTCTCCCTCCTCTCTCCTGCAGCTGCTTGGCGAAGCCCTGCAGGAATTTCTCCACCATCAACGCCACCACAACCGTCGTGGTGCCGAGATCCATCTAGCCATCTCCACCTTGCTTGCGGGATCAAGAAGGCGGAGATCTACATCGAGCCGTACGTGTGGATACCGCGGAGGTGCTACCCTTGTGGCACTTCATCGAATTGGACTTCGAGGAAATACATCTCCTCGCGACTAGATGAGTCTAGTTGCGGGGATCGACTAGCCAACCCCTACACTGACAAAACGCTTTTGTTGATCTTCAAGGGTAAGAGATTGGATCTCATCTTCGCTACCTTCGTCTAGTAGATCTAGATCCTTGGGGTTTATTCCGCCTGTTGCGTAGGAAAATTTTTGTTTTCTATGCTGCGACTCCTTCAGTGGTATCAGAGCCTAGATCTATTCGTAGATGTTGGTGCGATTAGAACACAAGTGTTGTGGGCGTTGATATTTTATGTTGCTACCTTCTCGCGTGCACTTTGCGTCTTTGCGGTATTGTGAGATGAAGCGGCCCGGACCAACCTTACTCGTCCACGCACGAGAGACCGGTTCCACGACTGACATGCAACTTGTTTTGCATAAGTGGCTGGCGGGTGTCTGTTTCTCTTGCTTTAGTGAAGATGCAATTTTCAATGGAAGGCCTTTCAAAAGGATGAGTAAATAAGCAACTATTATATCACCGTTGTGGTTTTGCGTAGATTAGAACAGTTCTATCTCGTTGACCGAAGCCACGTAAAAATTGCATAAACAAAGTAGAGGACGTCTAACTTGTTTTTGCAGGGGGTCATGTGATGTGATATGGCCAATATGTGATTTGTGATAATGTATGCAATGATCATGTTTGTAATCTTTCACGACTTGCATGTCGATGAGTACGGTAACCGGCAGGAGCCATATGGTTGTCTATTATTTTATGTGACCTGCGTGTCATTGAATCACCATGTAATTGCTTTACTTTATTGCTAAGAGTAGCATTAGTTGTAGTTGCAATAGTTGGTGGACAACCATGGTGATGGCACCACAATGATGGAGATCATGCCGGTGATGGAGATCATGCCGGTGCTTTGGAGATGGAGATCAAAAGCACAAGAAGAAAGGCCATATCATATCACAATTATGAATTGCATGTGATGTTAATCCTTTTATGCACCTTATTGTTATGCTTAGATTTGATCGCGGCGGTAGCATGATAAGGTGATCTCTCCCGTTAATATCAAGATGTGTTCTCCCCTAGTATGCACCGTGTGAAAGTTCGTCGTTTTGAGACACCACGTGATGATCGGGTGTGATAGATTCTACGTTCACATACAACGGGTGTAAGCCAGATTTACACACGTGGAAATACTACGGTTTCCTTGACGAGCCTACCATGTACAGACATGGCCTCGGAACACAAGAACCGAAAGGTTAAACACGAGTCATATGGATGATATGATCAACATGGTGATGTTCACCATTGAAGCTACATCATCTCACGTGATGATCGGTTGTGGTGTAGTGGATTTGGATCGTGTGTCACTAAACAACCAGAGAGATGTTGAGTTTAGTGGGAGTTCATTAAGATGAACTGAAATTATCATAAACAAAAGTCCAGATGTCTTTGCAAAAATCCTTGTAGATCATGGTCGACTACGGTAGTCTGTTCGTTGCTGAAAAACTGCGTCTCGATGGGTCAAATTTTGTTGAGTAGTACCTACGTCCTGAAAGAAGTCCTACACACCAATGCTCAGCTCTACGTGCTAGAAGAACCAATAGGAGATAAACCCAAAATTTTCTGCAAGCGATGAAGAGTACATGGAGTGGTTTTGAACCACCTACTTGAAAGTCAAGTGGATGATGTGCACCTTCATGAATTCTGACCTAAGTAGACAATTCAAGAACTTGATTGCAATGGAGATTGTTGATGAGCTAAAAAATAGTTTTTCAGCACAAGTTAGAATTGTAAGGTTTGAATGTCTGAACGGTATTCTTTCACTCAAGATGGAAGAGAACACTTGCTTGGAACAACACCTGAGGATAATGCATGAGATACATCATCGTCTAGTGCTTGTTTGGAACCAAGAGATGAATGACGGTTTCGCGATAGATGGGGTGATACGCTAGCTTCTCCCCAGCTTCAAGAATTATGTCGGAGACTATGTCATGGGAAGGGATTTGATCACTTTCTATGAGTTTGTGTCTCGGCTGCGTCATGTCAAAGTGGAACCCATAGCAAGAGAAGTTGACAAGGCAGAAAGTATATATTGATATACATGTTATAAGTGTTTAAAGTCCAAATTGTAATTGTGGCAGTTCCGATAAGTATTTGATACTCATTCTGTTTTATGAAAACAGAACCTGCTGCTTGAGATTTGCATAAAGGACATGGGAAGACATTGCGGAATGGTGGCAATCAAGGAGTTGATGCTGGCAACGATCTGTCTCTACATTTATCGTTTTGATTAAAGGATTTGAATAAGTTTTGTAATCGAATTAAGTGTGATTTTAATTAGTGTGTCTTGCTTATGTGAGATGGTTATTCATGTTAAAGACAATGGTTGTTCTATTTTCATGAGTGATCCTTTTTGGAAATCACAAGTTTTCGATTATAAGTGTATTATTCTTATAATCTAGATGATAAATTGGTTAAACATTTATAAAATATGTGACATACTAAAGATATCCAAAACTTAATAATGACAATTGTTTTAGTCGTGCTAAATATTGAATAAACATTTTGATGTTTTATCAATGCGCCTTATTGAAGGAGTATGACTAAAATGCCACCCTTTGGAAGTGTGCCATGAGTTGCCGAAAAATAAAACACAAGTGTTGGTTGTATTTTCAGCAAATGTTAGCTGTCATTATTTTGTGCGCTCCATCATAAATGATATGAGTAAATAGATGTATTTGTTCAAGTTATGATATTTGATGAGATCAAATAAAATTCTGGAGTTTAGGATATTAAGTTAACAAGAAAATTGAGTCTTTATGATTTGATCAAAAGAGACAAAATATTTGAGTTATATGTTAGTATGTGGACTTGTGAAAAGTGTTATCACAAATTACAATGTTTAGAATATTTCAAAGGCGTTTGATATGTCCTAAGATATTGTAATCACACACTATTTGATATTGTGTGGTCTGATAAAATAAAAGGGGTTTTCTTATTAGGTTTTATTTGTAGCATTTAGATTTATTTGATAAACACTCTGTTTTATAAATGAGGATCTATTTAATGATTCGCATAAACATTTTTCATATGAGTTATGAGAAAAGGTGGTTTCAATAATTATGAGATAATTAGAGACTATTGCGAATAATGTTGTAGTATATTCATAAGTATGACTATGAATGTGATTCCACAATATGAGACTAAAAGTGGCAAACCAATTTGTTGGTTGTGCTAAGTATTTTAGTGGTTTATCGTGAAAAGGTTTCATTGATAAAAGAATTGATGGAATAAAATGGAAAAGCTGAAACCTTGCTTGTTTATGTATCAAGTGGCACATATGTAAAGTGCTATGTTGGTTAAAACTTGACACATAAAGGAATTAATGATGGTGATCATTGAATTTCGGTTTAGCTTGTCTAAAGAAAAGTAGGATTCAAGAATATGGTATTTTGTCAGGTTACAAAATAATATTCATGATTCACTTGTCATGTTTTAGAAACAGGACAAACCTACGAAACTACAAAGAAGAAATAGAAACCTTAAAATACGAAAGTGACTAAGAGTCATCCTATGTTAAGTTTAAATCACAAAGTAATTGTTACTTGATTTTGTGAAAGCGTTGTTTCACATATTTATTCTTCAAAAGAGTTTGTAAGGAATAAATAAAACTTACTGGACAAAAGCACAAGAGGTAAAGCTCTTTAACATATTCAATGTTGTTAACTACATGGTGTAGTAGTGCTTGAAGTCAAGTGGATTGATGCTAGCAATGTACTAGCATTTCGTATAAAGAGTTCTCGATATTAATAGTTAATTAAGAATTTTGGAGGTGTCCAAAATATCGAGAAAATACACGAGTGGGATCTAATTAACATATGTGGTGACATATATTAAGTTAGAGCAGAAACTATTTTCCATGATCAAAATATGTGGTGACATATGTTTGAGTGGGAGCTAGTTAATCATGGTCAAATATAAGGATAGCATATTTCTGAGTGGGAGCCAAAGTGGTTTCACAATTTAATATGTATGCTGTATATTTGAGTGGGAGTTTACAACATCTTGTTTGAGTGAAATGGAGATTTCATAAATGTTGCAAATAAGTCAGAAACCAACGTATAACTTATGAAGTTAGTTTGAACGTCAAATATCCATGGAGATGGATGTATCTATGGAGGATAGATATGTTTGATAAAGCATTATGTCAGGATGTTTAACCTAAGTATGATTTTGAAGGAGTTCAAAATGGAACAAGAGAAGAAAGGTTCATCTTCTTGTGAAAAATAGGTGAAACATTGAGTTGATAACTCAGTACAAAATTGATGGTTGGAGGATATGTTAGAATTCACTATGAATTGTTCATAGGTCTAAACATATAAGAACCATGTGTTTGTATTTGACGATATGTGACCCAAGTTCTTGGTTAGAAGAACATGTTAAGTGAGGAGTCATTTTTCATGGAGTTGAGATAATAGAATGTAGAGATTGGTAGACTTGGTTGAAGTCATAAAACCAAACTAGATTGGAAATCTCATAATAGCAGAAGCGCAGTGAAAGCATGATCGAAAATATCGAAGTGACATGATTGCACTGTCGATTTGTGAGTCTACAACATATAGGAGTATATGATTAATTCAAGGATTAAAAGATATAATATTTTGGTTTGAGAAACTTTGTTTCAAGACTGAGTGAGTTCCAGGCGCACATGCTATGTGAAAGTTCCTTTTGACTGATCATACGTCATGTAGGCATAATGGGAAACGAAAATCTCACTCTTTAACCAAATATATTATATTCATCATGTGATGATGAGAATTATCATGTGATGATAATAGTTTTATCATGAGATGATAAAGTAATGTCAAATTAGGTGACATTGACGTTTTGCAAAGAACATAAAGAACTGTATAGTACAGAGCACGGACAGAACCTCTTCCACGAGCAAACATGATCAGCACTGAGACTCCATGAGTGTTAGACACCATGAGTGTTGGATCGAGAAAATGTAAACTAGATTATTGACTCTAGTGCAAGTGGGAGACTGTTGGGAATATGCCCTAGAGGCAATAATAAAATGGTTTATTAGCATATTCATGTTTATGATAATAGTTTATTATCCATGCTATAATTGTATTAACCGGAAACATAATACATGTGTGGAATATAAACAACCAGGTGTCCCTAGTAAGCCTCTACCGGACTAGTTCGTTAGTCAAGAGATGGTTAGCGTTTCCTAACCATGGACTTGTTATAGTCACTTGATAACGGAGTCATATCATTAGGAGTAATGATGTGATGGACAAGACCCGATAATAAAGAGTTGCAATTGATCGTGTCACACAAGTTTCATTGCCAACGCTTTTAGTATGCCAAGTATAGTTTCCTTAGACCATGAGATTATGTCACTCCCGTTTACCGGAGGAATGCTTTGTGGACATCAAACGTCACTTCGTAACTGGGTGATTATAAAGCTGGCTTTCAGGTATCTCCGATGGTATTTGTTGGGTGACATGAATCAAGACTGGGATTTGTCCTTCCTTGTGACGGAAAAGATATCTCTGGGCCCTCTCGGTAATATAGCATCAGAAAGGTTGCAACCATGTGATTAAGTGGTAATCACGGTGATCCTATATTATGGACGAGTAAAGAGAATTTGCTAGGTAACGAGATGAAAATAGATATGGGGATATCGATGATCGAATCTCGGGCAAATTAAATATCGTGAGACAAAGGGAATCGTATATGAGATTAAGAATCTCTGGCATCATGGTTCAATCGATAAAGAACTTTGTTGAATATGTAGGAGTCAATATGGGCATCCCGGTCCCGCTATTGATTATTGATATGATCATGTCTTCATGTTCTCGAACCCGTAGGGTCACACACTTAACGCTCCGATGTAGCTAGGGTTAGCGATGAGATAATTGATGGTATGAACGAATGGTGATTCGGAGTCTCGGATGAGATCCTAGACATCATGAGGAGCTCTGGAAGAGTCCGGAGATAAAGTTTCATATAAGGAAAGTGGTTTCCAGGGTTCCGGAAAAGTTTGGGAAAATTCTGGCAGAGTACCAGAAGATTCTAGAAGGTTCCGGAAGGTTCCGGAGGGCCCCACCTTGGGGGCCACGAACCTGGAAGGGCAACTTGGGCTAATGGGAGGTGCAGCAACCCACATGGGCTGGCCGCACCCCTCCCTAAAGGCCCATGAGGCTGGCCCAAGGGAAACCCTAACCCTAAAGGGAAAGGGAGCCTTGGGGGGCAAGTTCCCCCCCCCCTTGGCCGCCCCAAGGACTTGGGGGAGGGGCAAACCAGCCCCCCCATGCCTATATAAGGAGGAGGGGAGGACTGGGGCGTGCACCCTTGTACCCTAGCCGCCGGCCTCCCTCTCCTCTCCCTCCTCTCTCCTGCAGCTGCTTGGCGAAGCCCTGCAGGAATTTCTCCACCATCAACGCCACCACAACCGTCGTGGTGCCGAGATCCATCTAGCCATCTCCACCTTGCTTGCGGGATCAAGAAGGCGGAGATCTACATCGAGCCGTACGTGTGGATACCGCGGAGGTGCTACCCCTTGTGGCACTTCATCGAATTGGACTTCGAGTAAATACATCTCCTCGCGACTAGATGAGTCTAGTTGCGGGGATCGACTAGCCAACCCCTGCACTGACAAAACGCGTTTGTTGATCTTCAAGGGTAAGAGATTGGATCTCATCTTCGCTACCTTCGTCTAGTAGATCTAGATCCTTGGGGTTTATTCCGCCTGTTGCGTAGAAAATTTTTTGTTTTCTATGCTGCGACCCCTTCAAGAAGAGAGGAAGAACAAAAAGGAGAAACACAAAGCAACTCCCAAGATCTAGATACAACGGGTTCCCCTCACTTATAGGAGATTTGGTTTGGTGGAAAAGTGGATCTAGATCTCCTCTCTCTTTTCCCTCTAAAAGGAGGCAAGAATCATGGAGGGATGAGGAGAGGTGAAGCTCTCAAAATTGCAACAATGGAGGAGAGAGAGAGAGAGCAAAAACTGTTCGGGAAACAATGGGGAAGAAGGCCCCTTTTATATGGTGCCACAAAATGTGGCCGTTGGGGAAAAAAGGACTCAGCCCCGAGTCCCCGGCCTAGGGCCGGCCTCAGCCCGGACCGGCCGACCGGGAATCAAAGCAGCGAACGAAGGCAGCAGGGGAGCCGGCCTGGGCCGGCCTGCACGCGCACGTGGGCCTAGGAAGCCACCGAAGGCGCCGGCCTCATCCCGGCCTGGCCCGGTCAGCCAGTGCGGGTGGGCCGGGTGTGACGCCCTGACCCAAAACTATACAGTGAAGCGTTGTGCAACCGGTCATGCTACACAATCGAAGGTTACTGGGTTTACCAATCCCAGGCCAAAACCCATTGGCAGGTGTGCTCGGAATGGATCATCGGCCATAAGCTCAGACATCGCTATCACGTATAGTAGAGAGATCAAGACTTGTGGAACAACTGGCACATTGTAGACTCTACGACACAAAAACTCATATAGCAACTCATATATGAGAAAGATACAAATTACACACAAAAGGGATCACAGATCCATCAGTACATCATGCGGAAGCGAAGTAGTGTTGTCTCGTACAACAAGATGCAAATATGGCCT